>JACDJE010000557.1:327009-355717 GCA_016647715.1 Pavo muticus | reverse complement strand
CTAAACTATGATGAAGTTTGTCTTACAGTTTTTTTTATTCTGGTTATATTTTGTTCTCACAAAATCATGTTTAAATAGTTTCATTCACTTTCCTGTTGAGCAACCAAAATAATTACTTCGGGAAATGCTTATTCTGGCTTTTCACTAATAATTGCTTATTTATAAAAGGAAACTTCACACAAATTACACACCGCAAACAATCAAGGGACATCATTTCAGTGTTTCTTCAGAAATTTGTTGGTATGTTCTTTATATTTATGCTGTCACATAACATATTTTTCTGGTGTCCTGAGCTTCCTTATAAGCAGACAATTTTGTTTCATCTGCTGTCATTACTTCATTCACCTGGCTTTGTGTTGGAGTACTGAGATGTTCACTACTCCTTTAGTTTCAGACAATCTTCCATTCTTCCATTATCTTTTTAAGTGGGAAAATGTTGTAGCATGTATTTTAAGTAAATTAAAGCTTGTAGTATCTTTCATTCATCTCTTCCCAGTTTTGAAAACGAATCAATCATATATCCTTATTATTGTCTTGTTTCAGTTGTAGTTATGTACTGCTTTAATTCAATTTAATATTTTTATGTCACTAAAAAACAAAACCTGTAATATTAGTATTGAAAATATAGTTTAACTGCATTGTAGGTCTTCAGCTCTGAGAAGGTTGCAGAAAAACCTTTAAAATCAACTGAGTTGAATATAAGTTTGTTCTTCACTTAAACGCCTCTGTCTGCTTTGGATGTAGGATTGTAGTTGACATCATTGAGTTTCCCTATTACAAAACATACCCAGGTCTTGTAGACTTCTTACTTTCCAATTGTGTGCCTTCCCCACTTCAAATTTCCATTTCCTCTTACAAATAATCACACACATTTAACTAGCTGCTATACTTAACAAAAAATACTCTCTTTCCCTCCCACCCCCCCACCTCCCTCTTTTTAATAAACAACTGCTTAAAACAAAAATGCAAACAATGCAAGAAGAACTTTCACTAATAAAAATTTTACAGGTATGGACTGTTTTCACAATTCTAGAAAATTACAATGAGATGCTACCTATCTGTGAGTCCAGTGTGGTTCACCAAGAGGAATTTGGAGAGATTAGGTCTACACAGGGCTTCATTCAAGCATAGCTTTACATACTTTTTTATTAGAAAGAATTTGGTTTATTCTTGGAGTTTACCATTTANTTGCTTGTTTTCTTTTTTTATCTTTCTAAATCATCATTGACAAAAATGATTCAAAATCATCATTTTTAAGCACTCGGGGCAGAAACATGGCAGGCCACAAAGCTAAGGATGGTGGTTTGAAGTAGGCAGTATAAAAATGATACAATTATTTCTACATACACAGGATAATCATGTTTCTTTTTAGGACAAACACTAAAAAAAGATCAAGGAGAAAAATCAGTCACATCAGAAAGACTATATTTCAGAGGTACATGGATTAAGAAAATTTTCTCTTTTATGTGTCCTGACATTGCTTGTAGGTTGCCTTGTATTGCTCTTGCCTCAAAGCTTATTTTGCATGTGAAGTCACCATTATTGTTGCCAAGTGCATTACTTAATATTTACAGAGACACTGATTTCATCTCTCATTTTATTGTCAGGTCAGACTCCCTCACAATGTCCTTCTGCAACTCTTTACAACTGGTACTTACATTTACTGTCTCTAATAGCTTTCTGTCATCAGCAACTATGTCATCCTAATCATGTTGTTTATTCATGCCCTGAACAACACATGTCCCAGTAGAGACTCCTGTTGGGAACTTCACCTTGATACATATAGTACACTTGGAGAGAGTAAACACAGTTGTTTTGTTGTTGCTGTGTTGCTGTTTTGTTTTGTTCTTTGTTTTGTTTTGCAGAGAGAAAGCCCTGCCTCACAAATTCCTGGGAACAGATGGTCAGAATCATCTCGATGATATAATGTTCCACAAGACTTCAGGCAATCTCTTATCAAAGACTTTTAAGGAAAGTGAACACTCTTACCAACATGGAAAAGATGCTTCCATGAATAAGAAGTAATAATGATAATAATTTAAAAAAAAAAAAAAATCAGTGGACATAAATATTTAATTCTTGCAGCATAGGAGGTTTATATTTTTTTTCTTTTCTACAAAGAATTCTTTAACTCTTTGTACAAATAGTTAAAATCAGGATGGAGAACAGAACAATCGCTTTAGATTCTAGTTCTGTGGCTGAAAATCAAATTGAGAAAACAAGCAAACCTCATTATATGTTTGCTGTAGTGTACATACAGCCTCTCCACTTTTCATTTGCTTTTGCATATGAGCTGTTCAAAATGTAGGATATTGATTTTCATGATGGAGAGCAGAGGAAACTTGTAACACAGGAGTACACAACAAGCTCTTTATGCTGAAATTCATTAGTAAATATTAACAATCCTTTTTAACGCGTTTACATGGAAAAGTATAAGTTAACAGAATGAATTAAGAAGTCAATAATATATTTAGAACTTGTGAAAGACAAGACTTTTTTTTGGCTCAAAGTTTGCTTTGTGAGGTCTTTTTGGTGATAAGGCTCTAACTACTACTGCGAATTATCTAGGGGGGCTGAGTGACTGGTGTCACCATGCCACAGTATTTCTGCATATGATTGTAAAGATAAGCGGAAGTGGGACAAGCAGTCTTTTTCGGGGTGTGTCTTGAAGGAGCTGACCACTGCAAAAGGTGATAATGTTTGTGCATGGCAACGAAGGCATCACTCCCTGCTGGCTTATCTATTAGGCCAGGGGTGTCACACTAACAGCGAGAAAAGAAGAAAAAAAAAAAAAAGAAACTGAAAAGTGGGGGGATAAAAGGTCCCCACTAAACTAGGTACTTTGAAGGAGAAAAACTCCCAAAGATAATAAACTTTGGAGAGAAACTCCCAAAGAAGAGAAACCTTTGGCAGAGAAATTCCCTAAGAGAAAAAAAAACCTCCTAGGAAAGAACCCTTTGGTGCCTGCTTGCTGCTGCGGTGAAAATCTTCCTGTCTATCTCCCATCCTCCTTGGTGACCAGACGAGTTTTTCTCGGGATTGACAGATGCACTACAAACCGCACTGAACCCATGGTGGTGACTATCTTTCTTGCTTTCCACAAAGACTTATTTATTTCCTATCACTTTTCTATCACCCGTCTTCCCTTCCCCATCTCCCTAAGCAAGTAGGATTTGTAATAAACTGATCAGGCTAACATTTGACCCATTGTGTCCTAATCTCGCCAGTGGGTACACATATATATTAAAGAGCCTTCTCTCCCTCCTATAGTTGAAGCAAGACAGAACTGTATTACTGATTTGATTATTTCTCAGCTAAAGTACTTAACAATTCTTACTAGAAACACTGTTTGAGAAAATAAAGAAAATTTTCAGAAAACATTAAGCAACCATTAGTGCAGTGTCAGTATCTATGTCCAATATAAATTTTCTAGATAATTTAATATCATATCAAAAAAATATTGCTATAAAAATGGCAAGTATCCTTAAGTAATTTTTTATGCCAACATTAAATTTTAAAACAATTTAAATGGCTGATGGCAGCAGGTTTTAACCTTGTTATACTTACTACAATGGTGAGCAAATATATATGCTCGTAAAATGAATTTTATATCAGAACACCTCTCTGCAGACATCTTAAATTCATATATAGGTAAACTGATTTCTGTGGGAGTTTTACATTTAATCACCTTTGAGAAACTGGGCTTCAGTCCCTAATCAAGTCTGCTCAAGTATGCTAACCAATTTTTTTTTTTTAAATGCTGACAGTTCTGGAGCTCTGCAGTATCACTGAGTGTTTCTGTGTTTTCTATACAATGACTCACATGTAAGTTTGCTTAGGAGAACACAGCTTTGAAATTTGTAAAACCATTTTCCAGGATTACTACTGCCTATTGTCTTATGAGCATAACACAGATGTCTGTGTTTAAAAAAAAATAGATTAATTACTGATTAATTTTATTATTATTTTTTAAAGATCCTGCTATACAAATCCTACATAGAGAAATATGGATCATTTGTTCCAGTCTGGCCTTTCTTCCTTTCTACTGAGTTGCAGAATCAAACTCTATAACCACAAAGTAGTTATAAAGCAGGTATGTTTTATTCAGTGCCACATACACACCGGGTGCAGGGGGGCTAGCCCCTTCCTAACCTGTATACTGAAAGCAGGTAAACATCTTTATTTATAGAATACATGCATATTCATAATATTTCTAAGAAAAGGAGTGGTTATTACAATTACTTCATTACAAATTCATTACAATATTCCACGCCCATTCTACTCACCAAACTCCACCCCTAATTAATTCTTCTATGCATGTTTGGTGCCTCCTGGTGGTTGCCCCAGTGGTTGTGGGGATGAAGGTGGTATGTCATCCTCTCAGCGTACTTCTGACCCCGGTGTAGTTTGGGGAAGTATTCCAGCTTCAACCAGTTCAGTTTCTAGGATGGTTTCTAGGATGTGTCTCCTTCGACCAATCAGCAGGTTCCTCGGGTTATGGTTGAGGTACTCCATATCTTTCCCACTGTTTGTGCTCAACTACTTTTACAATTTTAACAGTATAACAAATTAGCCCTTTATTCACTACCTTAATTCCTAAAATGAATTTAACTGATTTTTTCTGAATTTTTATAATTCCTTATGCTTTCCTAACTTCAGAATTATGTATCATAAAATTTAATTCCCAAACTCCCATTGAATTCTCACAATCGTTGGGCCATCATGTTCATCATTCCAGGTTACATTTGATGTTATATCAATATAAAAGCATACATAATAGCTAGTCATATTCTTCTGATATTCTTCTGAATATTTGTTCAGTGTTTACATTCTCCATGTTTCAGAAAAAGTCTTTTAATATTGCAGCTGAATCCTGATAAAGGGAATTAATTAAATATTAAATTATGTATATTTTGCTTAGTTATCTTTTTCAGCTTCTAAGTAAGTAATGTACATCTCAAAGGAAAGCAGTTTTTAAGTGTTAAACAGTAACACTGAAGTGAAATGTGTTCCCAAGGTGTAAGAATTTGTTGAGTGGAATTTAGAAGGGCCTAAACAAATATTCTGAGATGAGAATTACAAATGTTGGCCTTAAGTATAAGAAATTTCTCACCAGCCCTTCCCTCTCCCCAAGACGACTGAAGTAATAATTTACATAAATATGATCCTTATCTGAAAAAGTGAGGGAAATTGGAAAGTGGATATCAGCAAATAATGAATAGAGAAGATGATCTTCAGATCCATGGAGAACTGGTGGAATATGACTGAGGAGATGGAAAAGAAAAGAAAGGATTCATGCTTGTTTAGGCAGATACAGTGAGGCAGAAGGAAATGTTTGTCTTCTAAATATAAGGAAAAATGTGATTGGTTCTAAAAAGGAGAAACAGTCACTGAAAAGAATAAAGAAGGGAGGCTTTAGAGGGACGTTAAAACCAGCAGTAACAGAGTATTAAATGCCAGAAAAGAGAAATATATATGAATTAATTTNCACAGGAGAACAATGAGGCAAGTTGTCATTCTTAATCTCAGGACTGAGACTTATTAACTTTACGTTGCTCAAGTCAGAATTCGAGACCAAAAAAACTAAGAACTTTATTTTAAGTCTGGAAGTTAAGTACATAAATAAATACCAGGTATTATGCACCTGGGTGTGTTTATAACACAGGAGAACAATGAGGCAAGTTGTCATTCTTAATCTCAGGACTGAGACTTATTAACTTTACGTTGCTCAAGTCAGAATTCGAGACCAAAAAAACTAAGAACTTTATTTTAAGTCTGGAAGTTAAGTACATAAATAAATACCAGGTATTATGCACCTGGGTGTGTTTATAACACAGGAGAACAATGAGGCAAGTTGTCATTCTTAATCTCAGGACTGAGACTTATTAACTTTACGTTGCTCAAGTCAGAATTCGAGACCAAAAAAACTAAGAACTTTATTTTAAGTCTGGAAGTTAAGTACATAAATAAATACCAGGTATTATGCACCTGGGTGTGTTTATAACACAGGAGAACAATGAGGCAAGTTGTCATTCTTAATCTCAGGACTGAGACTTATTAACTTTACGTTGCTCAAGTCAGAATTCGAGACCAAAAAAACTAAGAACTTTATTTTAAGTCTGGAAGTTAAGTACATAAATAAATACCAGGTATTATGCACCTGGGTGTGTTTATAACACAGGAGAACAATGAGGCAAGTTGTCATTCTTAATCTCAGGACTGAGACTTATTAACTTTACGTTGCTCAAGTCAGAATTCGAGACCAAAAAAACTAAGAACTTTATTTTAAGTCTGGAAGTTAAGTACATAAATAAATACCAGGTATTATGCACCTGGGTGTGTTTATAACACAGGAGAACAATGAGGCAAGTTGTCATTCTTAATCTCAGGACTGAGACTTATTAACTTTACGTTGCTCAAGTCAGAATTCGAGACCAAAAAAACTAAGAACTTTATTTTAAGTCTGGAAGTTAAGTACATAAATAAATACCAGGTATTATGCACCTGGGTGTGTTTATAACACAGGAGAACAATGAGGCAAGTTGTCATTCTTAATCTCAGGACTGAGACTTATTAACTTTACGTTGCTCAAGTCAGAATTCGAGACCAAAAAAACTAAGAACTTTATTTTAAGTCTGGAAGTTAAGTACATAAATAAATACCAGGTATTATGCACCTGGGTGTGTTTATAACACAGGAGAACAATGAGGCAAGTTGTCATTCTTAATCTCAGGACTGAGACTTATTAACTTTACGTTGCTCAAGTCAGAATTCGAGACCAAAAAAACTAAGAACTTTATTTTAAGTCTGGAAGTTAAGTACATAAATAAATACCAGGTATTATGCACCTGGGTGTGTTTATAACACAGGAGAACAATGAGGCAAGTTGTCATTCTTAATCTCAGGACTGAGACTTATTAACTTTACGTTGCTCAAGTCAGAATTCGAGACCAAAAAAACTAAGAACTTTATTTTAAGTCTGGAAGTTAAGTACATAAATAAATACCAGGTATTATGCACCTGGGTGTGTTTATAACACAGGAGAACAATGAGGCAAGTTGTCATTCTTAATCTCAGGACTGAGACTTATTAACTTTACGTTGCTCAAGTCAGAATTCGAGACCAAAAAAACTAAGAACTTTATTTTAAGTCTGGAAGTTAAGTACATAAATAAATACCAGGTATTATGCACCTGGGTGTGTTTATAACACAGGAGAACAATGAGGCAAGTTGTCATTCTTAATCTCAGGACTGAGACTTATTAACTTTACGTTGCTCAAGTCAGAATTCGAGACCAAAAAAACTAAGAACTTTATTTTAAGTCTGGAAGTTAAGTACATAAATAAATACCAGGTATTATGCACCTGGGTGTGTTTATAACACAGGAGAACAATGAGGCAAGTTGTCATTCTTAATCTCAGGACTGAGACTTATTAACTTTACGTTGCTCAAGTCAGAATTCGAGACCAAAAAAACTAAGAACTTTATTTTAAGTCTGGAAGTTAAGTACATAAATAAATACCAGGTATTATGCACCTGGGTGTGTTTATAACACAGGAGAACAATGAGGCAAGTTGTCATTCTTAATCTCAGGACTGAGACTTATTAACTTTACGTTGCTCAAGTCAGAATTCGAGACCAAAAAAACTAAGAACTTTATTTTAAGTCTGGAAGTTAAGTACATAAATAAATACCAGGTATTATGCACCTGGGTGTGTTTATAACACAGGAGAACAATGAGGCAAGTTGTCATTCTTAATCTCAGGACTGAGACTTATTAACTTTACGTTGCTCAAGTCAGAATTCGAGACCAAAAAAACTAAGAACTTTATTTTAAGTCTGGAAGTTAAGTACATAAATAAATACCAGGTATTATGCACCTGGGTGTGTTTATAACACAGGAGAACAATGAGGCAAGTTGTCATTCTTAATCTCAGGACTGAGACTTATTAACTTTACGTTGCTCAAGTCAGAATTCGAGACCAAAAAAACTAAGAACTTTATTTTAAGACTTACAACTCAGATTATTCTCAGTTTGGCTCCCTAACAGATTTGCCGGAGTGCCACATCATTCAGGGATAACTATGTGGGTTTTGTTTGTTTTATGAATATAGTGTTTTAAAGCAATGAGACTGGAAATATAATCATCTCAGCTACACAAGAATGCATTCTGCAGCTTACAGCAGAATTCCTTTTACGTCTGTGAGATAATGTTCAATCCTGAGTACCATGGGGGGAGAGCAAGAGCATGATACACACGAAGACTTCACCTCAGAGAAAGTTGGGACATATGCTTCTAAACCCATCTTAGGGAGAAATGTGGTGAAATGTGTTTTACCTTATGTTGGCCATCCAGTAGAAAGGGAGAGATCAGCTCCTTAAAGACTGATTAATCCCTGTGCATATGTGTGGAAAGAACTCATAGTAAAAGCTTTCGCAGGGATAAGAAAGAAGAATGTATCCATCAACTGAAAAAAAAAAAAAAAAAAAAAGGCAATTCCCTCAATACAAGGGGGAAGAAAAAAGGAATTTACATTTACGTTTAACCCTGCTCTTGTCATATTCTCATACAGGACTCAAAGCAAAGTGCTTTGCTTCTTACCTTACCTCCCATGTACCCTTTGATGCCCATATGAAGCTCACCAGTAACTCCATATCGTGGACTCTGTAAGACAGATTCTCCTCTGGAAAAAATCCTACTACAGTCTGAGATCTGCAACTCATATGAAAGAAAAGTCAAGTGAGACCTAAACATGCTAGAGTAATAGATAACCCATTTTCCAGATTAAAAATAGGAAGAGATGAGGGCTCAGACAGATGATACCTACCTATAACTTCTACTGCTTATACAATTCAGCAGGTCCTTCTCCCTCTTCTCTCCTCTACTACTCTGCCATTCCCATCTTTGCTCATTTCCAGCAATTCAAACTGCATTTCCCCTGCTGCTTCCCTCTTAATCTTACTTCAATCCTTCCAAATATTTTCACAGGTAGATGCACTATTTGCTTTTCTTGTTAAAACAGAGTGCCTTCTGAGTTTTACAGTGTACTTAGATTATGTTTCCTCATACTAAAAGCCTAAGCCTCAGACAGATTCTTGTTATCCTTTTTCCCCTCTAGTATTCCTGTCAGAATCTGGATATGATTTGATGCTGGCTGGTGGGGAGACACAGAAGAATGAGGCTCAACAGCTGTTGCACATCCCTTGAGTCACCCACTCCACGTGAAAACTAGCAGGCTACAGAATTTCTTGGCTACCCTCTTGGCCCATATGTTTTTAAGGTTAGGCCCACACCTGCTGAGAATACTCATCCTTTTTTTTAGGAAGCTGTTTTCAGTGTTGTTTCCTCCAGATATAGTTGGTATCAGACAGTAAATTAGCATGCTTCCATACGTGAGACCATCTGGGACATATTCAGATTTTTGTCCATGCTAAATCAGCTACTGCTTCAGCCCATGGCTGGTTCTCACCAACGCAAGTTCTGCTCTGCTGTCAAGGTACTGAGGTGTGGCAATAACAGCATGCCTTCTGGCAGCCGTGGGAAGATTAAGCTAACAAACAGCATGGGGTGGGGAATGGTTATTGTTTTGTTTATTGGAAACTTCCTGTTCATTTAATCAAAATACTATAACACAAGTCTACCCAGTTCTCCTGTGGGAGCTCCACATTTCAAAGAAATTGAAGTAGATAATGACTTCAAAATACACACGCATATATAAATGCAACTGCATTCTTGCATTTCTGTTGTAATCTGATTCATAACAGACACATCCACCCTAGAGTTTCATTCTGGCATGGAAACAATAGCCTCTAACATCATGTCGTCATCTTATTTTTCTTCAGTGATGAGGTGCAGAGCAGGGGAATGGGAGAGAAAGAAAGAAAGAGGTGGTAACTCACTTTTCTACCTAGTTTGGAAAACAATATCTGACTTTAAAATGAATGATATAAAATGTTCATCTTCCCATCAGAAAACACAAGTGTTGCTAAGTGCTGCTGTAGTGCTATATTGATGATAATGAAATTCATGCAATTTCTTTTCACTGTTATAGCTTTTAATCTCCTGATACTGCACCCCACAAGCCCTATCAGTGGCATAGGCTGTATCTGTTTACATACAAGTTGCAGCCTCATTTAGAGAAATAAATGTTATGCTGTTTTCTTTTTCCAGAGGGATACAGGATAACTAACTGACCCAATGACCCCTTGCTGTTTAACATCTACGCAATTACTCCAAGCTTTTACCCAATGGTCCCTTCCTTTATTTCTCTCTTCAGAAGAAGCGCAGTGAGATTCCCTGCTATTGGGAGAATCAGCCAGGAGGCTGTCAGAAAGCCCACTGTGCTTTTCTTCACTTGAAGGAATGTGGTGGGAATGGACTGACCATACCACCAAGCAAAAGTGAGTTTCTTACGGCATGAAGCATGAAAGACTTAATTTTGAATATTACTTCTGAGCAGGTGCAGGATGTCAAGTAACCATTCATTGGGGAGTGCAGGGAAGAGTCATGATAAGTGAAATATTAGTTTGTGTTTTGGCTGTCAGAATAGCGTTGGTTTTTTTTTCTGGAGAGAGGTAAATGCATTGCAGGTCTGTATTGACTGTAGAAATGGCACAACATTTGAGCAGCAGAAAGGCAAATGTAAGAAACTGTGCTTGAAAATGTGAAGCTTGTGGCTGACTGTGCTGAAACCTTCCTCCAAAGAGATTCTCTTCAATTATTTCTTGTTTTCTTTCTGCCAGAAGCTGACGAAAGTGGCCTTCCTCTGAAGTGCGGCCTTGCAGAAAGTCTGAGGAACCAGACGGGGGTTAAGAAGGCACCAAAGAGAGGTACAGATACTAAAAAGGCATCTGGGTTTGACGCACTGTCTTTCTACTTAGACTTTCTGATTGTTCCTGGGGCTGTTCTCTGCAGTTGATATCCCAACTTCCTCCCATGGCCTGGCTGGATGAAAACTCAAGCGATCTGAGGAGAAGAAGGGAAAAGCAGAGGAATTGCCTTGCAAGAAAAGAGTTAAGGGTGAGCACAAGTAGCACAAGGAGCTTGTTACAGTGTCTCAGAAAAGTAATGCTGTCACTTAGCACTGTTCTGTGTCAGAGTTTTCCTTGTCCAGGATTATTACTGAGTGCAGCTATTGAGTTTCTTTGTTCCTTTTTGTATGTTGTTGGTAGACAGAGATGACTGTGTGGAAAACATTGCTGAGAATCCTGGACATGGCAATGTAATTCCGCTGGTCAAATGTATTTAAATTCGTGGAAGGGTTGTGGGAATGATAAGAGAATGTGGATTTCACTTGAGGCACAGCAAGACTGTATCAGCTCTTTCTTCCTTCTACTTTAGATGTATGCAAGGTGTCCATGAGGCCTATTGACTGGAAAACCACCTTCCCTACAAAGCGGAGACAGAAACAAAAGGCAGCAGACATGTATACATCTGCTGCTGAGGACATGGATGATCCCCCAGCTAGAAAACTACCTATGGTAAGAACAGCAGCAAAAGCAGTAGTGGATATAGTAGGTTTACATTGCTCTTGAAGAAAAGGTAGGAATTTCAAATATTCTACAGGTCTTCTGTTTCCTTTGAAGGCAGCAGATGTCTCACAGGGTACTTGTGGAAACTTTCTATTTTGATTAGATGTAGAGCAATGATTATGTAATACTCTGTGATTCTACGATTCTGAGATTGTTCTGTGGCATGAAGGATTTTGTCCATTAATGCTGTGCTGTTAAAAATACCCAAGGTCACTTGTAACCTTCAAGAGAATGCTTCAGGAGCATCATAGTTCTGTATTTGGGTTCAGGCTCAGCAGTGCTGAGGGAAGGGAGGAGGAGTCCTCAAAGATCATCTAGTGTTCCACCTATCCTGCTGTGGCCAGGGCTGCCAACCACGAGATCCGACTGCCTGGAAACCTATCCAGCCTGGCCTTGAATGCCTCCAGGGATGGGGCATCCACAACTTCTCTGGGAAAATAAGTTACTTAGGAATCTTTTACCTGTGCTTCAGACACACTGTCTTGTTTCTTCCTAGGCAGTTCTTGCTTCAGTCCTGCCCGAATACACCTTCGTCAGCATTGAAGTCATAAATCTTCCAAGCAGGTGATGACCACAACTTGTTCTTCATCAGTGCCTTTTTTCCATTAGACATAAGTTCTTTCACATCAGGGGAAAAATGAGGTGTTTGAGATGTGTCATGGCATAATACAACAAAGGAAGGAAAAGGTCATCTGAAATAATTTAAATTGCTTACTCAAAATCTCTGCTGATTATGTCATGGGGAAAAGTAACTCAGATAACAGGTTATTTCAGAGGATGACTTCTTGACATATTTACAGTCAAAGTAATGAGGGTGGCAATGTGTTTCTGCAACAAAACCTGACCCCTGTTTTCTAGACTCAAACTGCTCTATCGGTGCAGATAAATTCCCACTATGAAAAACGTACCTGCTGGTATCTTGCACTCTAAAGGCAGCCTCAGGTTAACTGAATCGCCATCCCTATGTGAGTATGAGATGTAGGAGAGGTTAACTACAGATCTCAGAGCTGGTTTGCTGAAAGCGTATCTCCAGTTAGAAATGTACTGATTGTTCTCTTCCTCATTCTCCCAAGTCTGGAACTGCTTCTAGGAAGCCAGGAAGACTGCGGCACAGTCGGAGGTCTCAAACTCAACATCCCATTCCTCACAAGAAGCAGATAAGACGCAGCAGCTGAGCTGCACAGAGGCGGGGAAAGCACTCGTCTCTGAAGACGATGACCTGGAGCAGTTACTGATGGACATCACAGGAGAAGAACTGGAAGGAGAAATTAATGTGGACGCTGAGAAGGATGCAGATGAGCTCCTTCTGGAACTGCCTGAGATCACTGACAGTGTAACATAATAGTCTGATTGTATATTTTAAAACAAACAACAACAACAAAAAAACAATTAAAACCAACCATATTCCTTTTCAACCCTGTTCCTTTTCTTTGTTATTCTGAGGGGACACTTTTTCTGAAACTTTGCAATGAGTCTTAAACTGGTCGAACTGGTAAAAATCGGCAGTGACTGCATTCTGTTCTCCTGATTTCCCTGCTGGTCAGAGTTCCGTGCATTTCAGCTCTGGGTGGCTGCCTTCAGCATCAAGAGCACAAAGCACTTCTTTGGGCACAGAAAGATGTCCATCTGCAAGGCTGAAACTGAAACTTCTTCCTTCTTCCCCCCTTGGCAAAACTCTGCATGGGGCTCTTGTGGAAGGTCTGGTGTCCTGATTCCTTGGACAATGCCTGTGTCAACTGCAGTGCTGCAACCCCCACCTCCCACTTTCTCCCCCTTCTCTCAGGCCCCTTGGAGCTTGGTGCAATTCTTCTCCTTGAACAAAAGGTGGAGACCCAGTACAACCAGTACACCCCTTTCCTTGCCTAGCCGCTGCTTGCCCGTGGGTAGCAAGGGCCAGTGGCTTGGAGCGTTAGGGCAATCCCTTATTGGATCTGACTCCTGCTTCTCATCCCGTTGCCCAAGAACAGTCGTGGAGTCACTCATCTCCTGAGAGCCTAGTTCATCTGTACTGGATGGTGGCCAAGGGGGTAGTATGGAATTTACGAGTCCAGCAAGTGCTGGGGTTTGTGCCGCTGGTGGTAAGTACCAGAAGATTTCACCATCCAAGGGAGCTGCTCTATACAAGTACCTGGCAAAACCTGGGTTGGGACACCTCTCAGCTATGACCAAACCCTCGGGGCTGTCGATCAACGGAAACCAGGGCAAAGTCCTCCCACTCAAGTCAGCCTCAGTTACCATCTGTTGAGGAATGCCAGTGCATTGTGAATATTTGCTCTAAATTCAAGTAGAGGAAAACCGTGAGCAGAGGCAAGCTCATTCTTCTTATATCCACCTTCCTACTTATTTATGCCTTTTAATTATACGCATTTGTTGCACAAGTGTGGATGTTATTTTACTAGATCCACATATTTCTCTTATCTGTGTGTGCCTGTGAGCATCTGTACATAGATGTAAAGTATCCTGTTAGTGAGTGTGAATCTTGTCAACTATGAATCTGTAATTGGATCTTTGTATAATTATCACATATTTCATTAAATCGTGTTACTGACCTCCAAATTGGTTAATGATTAAGTGCTGTTAAAATGTTAGCCTTTGAGCTAAAAATTATCAATATCATTAAAAATTATCAATACCTCTTAAATTACTGCTAAATAGAACCAAGTGAAATGCATTTGTCGTTTCCTGTGATGCCACATTGGTGGAGTCAGCAGGATGACAAGTAGAGTCACCAAATAGTTACGAAAATGTGAGATCCAAACAAAGCCTATGTTCCCTGAGGGTTTGGCTTATGATAACTGGTGTAAGTGGGCAGAGGTAGGAGAGCAGTTAACTGATGCTGGAGGTTTGATTAAGGGTGGAAAAGATAAAGGTATAATCTGCAAAAGGTTGGAGTGTGTCTTCCTGCCAGGGGAGGGGAAAACCAAACCGTAAAATAGAGGCTTTACAAGATGAGATCAGTGGATGTAATCTACTGAGCTATTGTTATCATTAGAAACAGAGCAACTGCTAAATGAGCTTCAAGAGTTTCAATTAAATCATGAAAAACTGGGATAATGTATTGAAATGACACTGATGCAATCTCCAAACTCTGCCTGACATAGCTCAAATTGGAAAATGTATCTCCTGAAGAATGGGGTGGTAATATTTGGGGTGATCCAGACAATTATTGCTCGGACAAAGATAACCATTTGCATCTGCATGAGTCCCTCCCCCCACCTCACAGTCAGATCAATCATTGAAGCCACAAGGCCTTGGGGTGGTGCACAGAATCACACTAATAAACAACTCCATTTGATGTCATCCCCATGGCCAATCTACACCATTATTACGGCTGCAGCCCTGGAGAAGTTGAAAGTGACTGTCTCTGGGGAGCATTTTTGACCAGGGGAAACAGAATGTTGCTGGAGATGGAGCCAAGTGCTTCTGAGGTCCTGGTGCCCTTTTAAAGGCCAGTCCCCAGCCCCCAGTTGACCCTTACTCAGTAACAAGCATAGTGGCATATGGGGCTGGTAGCAGTGATGTTTCAGAAAGAGGAGAGTCTCTGTGAACGTCTCTCAGATCTCTAAATGACATCTGTACAGCTGTTAATGCAGCTGCCTGCACTCAGGCCATGCATCAATGCCATCCCATAAATGCCCATTTCAGCACCTGTAGATCCCACTGTGTTCAAACCACTGATAAAAGGAGCACCTGCTGCACTCAACCCTTTTCTCATTGCAAAATTAATGGAAACTCAGAGTCACATACACCATAATGAATGTGTTGAAGTTGTAAGTATGGCACAGGCCATTGGAAACAGAAATCGTGAAGAAGCGTGCCCTGACCCGGGCAGCGTTAGCACGTGAAATCAGAAATCGTGCACAAGAAATAGGATGGAAGGACATTCCTAGTGTGAGAAATGCTCTCAGCCAATCAGTTTACCCTACCTTGTGCTAGTCTCGGCCTCAGCAACTTTTTGGGGAAAGCAGTCTATGCACCCTTTCTAAAAGGTTATAAATTTAGTAAGGGCCTATACTTTGATATTTAAGTCAACCCATCTCCTTCAAATCAGACGGATAAAAAGACATTCTCCTTCCTTTTTAAGCAGATATATAACAACCCATTCAAATTGCACATGCTTTGATATTGATGTTTACTCATTTTTCACTACATAGGTTTGAGCAAAACAGCCGACACTTAGAACTTTGGTCTTTGATCTCGCTTGCTCATACGGAAGCACCAGTAACAGATTTCAGTTCATGTGTTACGTTCAAACAAGGAATAGTAATGCCCTTGGAGTAATAACTTCCATGTATGCCGTAGGCCCTGCTCCAATTAACAAAACAGCAGTTATTATTTGCAGCTTAGGCACAAAGTCAGCTACCCTCATCACTCTACACAAAGACTTCTACAAATAAGGACAGTCAGATTCGCCACTTACAGTGAAGACTGATAGGAATTGCACGTGTAGCATGAAATGCCCTCCTCTACAACTTCAAAGGAATGCTGATGCTTAAAGCCCGCCTTCCAAACACCTTCAGCGTTTTTGGAGAAGGCCATACATCCTCAAAAGGTGCACATGCCCAAACACTAGCGTGATCATCCACGAGGTATTTAAGACAGGAGTGCACCACTCTGAGCAAGAACTGCCCCAAACCCTATTTAAGGGACTCTCGATATTACAAGTAAGTTAGGGCTGAGGAACCTTAATTCCTAGTGTTTATGAAGGTACAGATATTTGAGTGGTAATCCTGATAAATATGTCTCAAACTCCTGTAAATTTTCATCCTTATCATGATAATATGTATAGGCCTAAGGAAACACGTGTTCCTTCAACTCTTGCCTGATTCAGATCAGAGAAAGTTTTTAGTGACCTAGGGACCTGCTCTGACTTTCCTTTGCTTTTTGGGCTACTGTTTCTGAGGTAAACATGCCCACTTGAGGTTCTCCACAGTACCATTATGTTACGTAATGGTTTTGTGAATAACAAAACTGACTACAGAAATCCTTGTGAACAGACTTTCAAGGTTAAATCCAGTTTTGCAATATTAAAGTTAGCCTGACAGATCTTACGTAGTGATGTTTGACTAAAATCTTTCGGTAGCAAGAGGTGAGAGCTTCAGAAATTAAAAGAGTTATTGAATCAGTTTCTTTTCTGGCATGAAAAAAAGTAGACTAAAGAATTTGGAAAGGTTTTATACATTTTCTCCCTTGGAAATAAAACTTAAGAGAGCGTAGACTCCACTTCACCAGCAATTGAATAATAACAAGAAATAAATTTTTGCAGGTATTAAGATTTTAAGCAATGAAAACATTGCTTTTGCTCAAAGGTTTTCAAAAAGAAAGTGGAAGTTAATCCATCATCTATAATGGAGCAGAAATGAAAGCATACAAATGAAAAACTAATTTTTTTAATGCTGATTTATATTTTAATTACATAATGTTTATTTACAATTATAACTGTCCATGCACTTCTAAGGAGAATGACAGTGTAGAGGAAATGAATTATATATATTCTTACAGAAAAGCTAAAAACTATGCATTTAAACAGAAATTCTTTGATTATGAAGTGACTTTTTAAAAAAACAGCATTGATTCATCAACATATATATATATTCTCTACACTCTGTAAGACAGAACCACTGAAAAACAGCACCTTGAGGGTAAAAAGAGCTGTGCCTGGTAACACATAGGTGAAAACCAGCCTGAAGAAGCTATAACCTTCAGATTTTTTTCTTTTAAAGATTTCCTAGATATATGAAGGCATTGGAAATAACTTTTTTGCATATTTTGTTTTTATTTTGAAAAAAATAGCATGAGTTACCAGGCTTATCATTATCTTGTCCTATATTGCCATTTAGAAAAAGTTCCTGTTACACAAGCACCAGATTAACAAATTTTCTTCTCATTTGGCTTGCTTCTCTTCTTCCCGGGGAGTTTAGCAGTGGCTTTTCCAGTCTACTTGTACTTTTTTCCTCTTCTCTCTTCTTTTTCTCCCTCCCTCTCCTTCTTTGGGAAATAGGGTGAAGATGTCCCTTTATTTTCAAGGAAAGATTCTTTATAAATACTGCTGTGACAAATCCATTACACAGCACAGAAGCAACCAGCGTGATGCCAGACTCTCACTGAGAACTGAAGGTCCAAACTAGCACTGTTCCAAAAGATCAATGGGATACACTTCTAAACTAAAAGAGTTTTAACTGGCTCTATACAGCACGAAAGGAAAATAAGAGATCAAATGGTAGGTTCTAACAAAGAAGCAAAGGTGTGTTTGTTTCTGCTCTCCTGGCCCCCTGTTTAAATACAGCTTAGGAAAATATATTAAGAGATGAGAAAACACAAGCAGCTGAGATCTGCATTCTTCAGATAAGCTGTACTCTGATTCACAGCAAACTTCAAACAGCATAGGTAATTAACCTTAAGGAAAAAAAATATCAAGGGAGAGGGTAGATACTCTCCCATTTGAACTGTTTCTAACAGTTCTTTATTGAACACATATTTATTTAAAATTGGTAGTTCTGACTTAGTAAGAGACAAACCGGGGAATTAAAGGCTGATATTATGTTGGGGAGAAAGTATCCTCAAGACTAAAATGTTAATGTTCTGGTCAAGACATACACACACGTCTCATAACCAATACAGTTCATTTGAGAAAATGTTATTTATTTTTAAGCAAAAGTTCAGATTTAAGTATTGACTAGATACTACTGCAGAAGAACTTCCAGATATCAATCTTATTTTTCTCACATCATTGGCATACAATAATTTATTGACTAGATTGTACTAGGCAAAATTTCTTATATCTTTCTCAGCAATATGTTTCTCAAATATCTCCTGCTGACTTTAAAATGAGATATCTATTTAAATCTCCCATATCCATTACTGGAAGAAAACTTTGATGCCTTAAATATCTGAAAATCTTAACATCTGCTGTTTACTTGCATGAATCTTGCATTAGGGAAGAAAGAAGTTTCACTTCAGAAATCAGTCAAGCTCTTGCAGTTTTAGCAGTGTTTTTGGTATAAAGAAATGGTGAGTTTTGAAGTGAAATAGAGCTGTGACTGTACTTATAGCATATTTCTGGGTTGTACATTTATTTTTTTCCTGACACAAGTTAATCGGATTTGTTTTCCTCACTAAAATTAAAACAGAAAAGATACCATAGTTTCATCTGCACTAAGTTTTAGGAAATAATATATTCTGATTAAAATGCTTGCACCAAAAAAAATAACTTGAAATGTTTTTGTATTCCATGCTTCATATTTAAATACCCTAAAAGGTGCCAGAGAAGAAAACTAGCACTCAAACAAGGAAAATAGGATTCTAACTACCCTGTAATTTGCTGAGTATATATTAATCATCCTGAGAGACAAATTTATCAGCAGAAACATTTATGGTTACAAAACAAGTTATACAGCAAGAAAAGAATACAGAATATCATGAGTATCACTGAAAGATTCATGACTAAAAATAATAAGCTTATATTCTAATTTAATATTTTTAAAACCCTCAGGTTTTCATGTAATAATAAAGAGAAAATTAGTTACTTAAAATTATTATTCTTCTTCGTCCTTCTAGTCAGACCCAGGAAAAAAATATCTATCACAAAACAGTGCAATAACAAGCTTGAATAAAAGGTGTGGGTTCGTCCCAACAAAACCAGGAATGTTTCTGAGAAGACTTTATGTCCCAGAGTCACACAACCATGTAGATGTTCAGAGAGCTAAGGATGTACAGCTGGAACATGTCTCTTAAGCAAGGTGAGTCATATTTGGATGGTTCTGAAAAAGAGCTTGCTTTCTATGCAGTCTTAAAACATATTTCTTACTACCAATCAGAAAGCTTAATTTGGACTGTAAGAAACATCAAAGAATAATTTCCCTTCTTAATTTCTAACAGTGATAGAGCTTATTTCCTCTTCGGTATCACAAATCAGCTTCAGCTGGAATCTTAAATACACCTATCAAAAAGCTGTCACTTCTAAAAACATTTGTAAATACAATTTTAATGCCTCACAACACTTCAGTATATAAACTACTAGAAACTTTATTTCTTGGACTTTAGTGACCAGCAGCAGAAGTACAGGCTCTAAGGAGCTTGATCTCCACTGTCCTCTGCAGCTACATCTGGCCTAACAAAAGGCTGAGGTAAATGACATTTCCTCTGCAAACAAGGAGTGGTTTACTACAGGCTCAATATCACTTCCTTAACTGGTCTAGCAAAATAGTCATCATCAAAAACAAATCAAGTTAAAGCCAGTGTTGTAGAATTACTTAGAAAGAGTTCCTGCTGCAAAGCTCCTGTTGTGAACATGAAGTGAGAAGCCTGAGCACCACTAGGGCACATTTTCTCATAACTAATTATACCAGACCAGTTTACAGGCCTGCCCCAAAGGCACTCTGACAGAAAAGCCATGGCATTACAGAATGGGCAGCAGCGCAGTCAGAAAAGCACACCTGGATCTGGGAGCAACAATCAGCTTACGCAGCAATCTGCAAAATGCTTTCCCAGTTGGCATTTCTGAGACTTATATGGGACCTCACTGCCACCATTGCTTTGTCAGGATCAGATCTAAGACCACCTGCAGAGAAAGGTTCCTTCCTGATCTAAAACTAACCCATCCCAACTTACGCAGCTGCAGAAGAGCAATGGGAGAGCTGAAATGCAGGCTCTTCATCCTATTGCAGCAGGGTGAACACAGTGGTAGTAGGCAGACATGGTTTGTCCCCCACGAGCTGGCAGAGTTTCTTACAAAGGAGTGTATCCAAACGCAAAAAGTAGAATATCTGTTTTGATGGTGAATAAATGCAACCAGAAAAATTTAAAGGAGCTTTCTATATACCAGTGACAATAATAATAAACAGCTGTCTCAGATCAAATATTTTGATCACCAGAAAAGATGTTATTAATGTGAAAATATAAACTTAGAGATTTGTTAATACTAAATCAGGCAGGAATAGTAACAGGTAATAAAATATATTTCTGTTTAGTGAACACAATAGAGATCTAAAAGATAAAAGTTTAAAAAAATCAAATCAGAGTGATTTATCACCTTGTCAACTAAGTTTAAATTTGCATGAATGTCAAATGCTTTTAGGACTATTTATGGGCACTGAAAACTGTAATGAATGTCCCTAGACACAAACAGCTAGAGTTAGTTCACAAATTAACTGTTCAGTTATCCTTATTATTGGAACAGACAAAAGAATTGGTGAACAGAAAAAAAAGTCAGAAATAACAGATGAATCAGCAACATGAAAGCTGTCTTAAATAATAAAGACCAAAAGAACAGAAATTTAATGAAATACTAGAAGGAAATATCTAACCTGATAAGTATCACAGTATTGTATGGGTTGGAAGGAAATTCTAGAGATCATTGAGTCCAACTCCCCTGCTAGAGCAGCTTCCCTGCAGTAGGTATTTAGAAAGAAATTCAGGAATAATGTAATTCAAATACATTTTCTTGATTTCAGCAACAATAAAGGAGTACACTGTCTCGCTCCAATTTATAGGAGGTAGAGGAGGTTCTTTTAATATATGTATAACTGACAGCAAGATTAAGAAACAACAGTTCAAATGTTAGCCAGACCAGTTTATTACAAGTCCTAGTCACTAAGGGAAATGGGGAAGGGAAGGCGGGCAATAGAAAAAATAGGAAATAAAAGCAAGGAGACTTTGTAGGAAGCAAGAGAGAGAGAGATGGTACCACCACAGATTCCAGCATTGCTCATAGTTCAGATGTTTGATTTCCAGTAGTGATGGGTCGTCGGGCGTTGTTCAGTTGATGACAACGACAGTACAAAAACTTATTTATAAATCCAAAGTGGTCGAGTCAGCTCTCTTTGGAGCGACAGCTTTCTCAGCAGAAACTTCTTTGTTCCCGTCTTCCGGGCCTACCCAGCAATTAAGAGGGCACAGGGAGGTGCCCAACTGCATCCTGTTTTTCACAGCATACGATGGTATCATTCCCCAATTCTCCCGTACCAAGCTCGAGCTTTTGGTCAGGGGCCAGATCTTCCTCTGGTAAACAGTCCTGAGCACTCTCTTCCAGATGCAAACACCTCCAAAGAAATGCTTTCAAATGTAAAATTGTCCACAAAGTGATGTTGATTGCCACACGGCAACACCCACCTCTCATCTCCTAGATAAGTCAGTCTTACTGCAAGAAATGCCTCAGAAAGCAAGCTTTGAGCCAAAAACAAAGAACTCAGACATACACTAAGCAAAATAAGTTTCCTAAATTGCAAATTACAGTACTGTTATTGGAACCATCTTTTATTTAAATCCTAATTAGTTAATATGCAGCTATCCCAGACTGATATATTTCAGACCCACTGAAAAGGAATGGCTAATTTTCTTGCCCATTCAAACTCTAAAGAAGTGAAAGCGCAGTCATAACTCTTAATAGCTGATATAATAGCCAACTACCCTCTAGATGTGGACAACTACACTTGTGTCCTGAAACTTCATCCTCAAGAACTTTATCCTGTAACTTTCAGTAGTATTAGGGTCCCTACCTTTCCCACCACACAGCTGTGACAGAAACCTTGCCTGTCTGTCAGTTTTGGAGTCGTAACAATTGCACCGAAAATACAAAATAACACAGCAATAATAATCATTAGAGCTTGCATTCAACAATCAAAAAAAAAAAAAAAAAGAAAAAAGAAAAAAGAAAAAAATACATAACCCAACTATAACTTAATCATCCTTAATTTCATTAATTAAGAAAATTCCATCATTCTTGCATATGCATCCACAAGTCTGGGTTGTACAAGCAATCCGAAGCTCAGCTTTCCTTCTTAAGTGTTCTGGCTTTACTAAGAATAGTTTCTTCATCCATACTTTAGTGATTATCTCTGCTTATGTGCAACAAAAACAGCCTCTTTATGAGCTGCACACACAACTCTGCCTTTCCACAACTTAAAAGAATTTAAGGGGAAAACATTACTTAACATCAAGCAAGGGAAGGTGATGATATTGCCTTCTACCTGGACATGAACAAGCACATAAAGTTATTCATCAATATATAGTTCAGAAAACAATATAGGAACAAGTAGCTTACCCTTTTGAAAAGGCAATAAAGCCTCTGGAAGGGGCAATCTCCAAATAGAAGTCCTGCTAACCCTTAAATAAGAGTGAGGAGTCCCACCCCTTCGGGTTGCCCAGGTTCATTGCTTGCACCTGTGAGCTGTGGGTTAGCTATGCCTTCACACCTGGTACTAGTTCAGGCCATGACTGATATATCCCCATATACATGATGAACATAATATTAATGTAAGATGCCCAATTGAAGTGCAGTGAAATTAATGGAAATCCTGAAGTTCTCCTAGATGTTATGGGCTTTCAAAACATACACATTTAAACTCCTATTCAAAACTTTCACCTGCAATAATTGAGCCACTCAGACAACAAAACACAGACACAAGAAGTCCTAGCAGATACCCTTGCTGCTGAGAGTTGAGGCAGCAATAGCGAAACCAGTGCTACTGTAATTGCTCACAGACCATGTCAGCACATCTAGTACTAATCATTCTGAGACTACGTGATGCCAGATAATTGCTAAATCATTAAATACATGTATTCACATTCAGGAAACCTCTCACTTGTGTGGAGGCTGTTCCTTTCAGCACCTCTGCAGAAAGTCGAGCACTACAGCTGATACTCACAGCTTCTCTTACACAGCATAGTAAATAGAAAGGCAGTCGGCAGTCAGCAATCAGACTCTCAGCTCTGAATTTTCTAGACTTATGCATCCAACTTTGCTAGTCACAATTATCATTTTCATGAAAAGCAGCTTGTTAAAGCTGATATCATCTGAGACATCTGTATGAGGAGTAACAGAGAAACAGATAATTTGTCTCTTTTGAACTTCCTAGTTCCCCAAAGGCCAACACTATGCACTTTCTGTATCTGAAGCTCACCAGTCTTAATAGAGATACAATCAGAAACTTGACAGAAAGTAATCTATGAGAATATCAGCATTAGGCTATTCTTAATATAACTGTCTTCTTTTTGAGAGTACTACTTGAAGTCCCCTTTCAAAGTGGAGAAAAAAACTTTAAGATACATCACGCACATGCTTGACAATTAATATACTTTTCCAAACACTTTTACTGCAAAAAGATAAGCTCCGCTTGTTAAGGGATAGGAGTAGAAAATATTGTTCATCTCTTTAAGTACTGTGACACTGTAAGAGAATATTCAAGAGAAAAAAGACATATTCACCTAGAATAAAACTTTTATATCTCTATCTTAATATTTTTGTTGTTGTTGTCCAAAAATGTTATTAAAACTTAGGAGTTTATTTTACTACTTACCAGAAATTATTCTGATTTCTTCAGAAATAGAGAACTACTCAAAAAATGAAAGCATTCATTAAGCAGTGTAAATTCTCATCAGTGTTATAGCAAATTTCAGACATAAGGAGCCAGACTGACAGGGTTACTTAAAGAAAACCAAGCTTTACCTTCATTCGAAATCCCCATTCTCTTCCCCAGGAAAATGTATAATTGGAACAACCTTGAAAATACGTGAAGAACCACGATCAGAATGAATATTGTCAGCCACATCAAAAGTTGTAATGATGCAACTCCTATGGAGCAGAGGAGCAGTCACGTTGTTTGTGGAGCCTTAGCTGGCCAGAGGCTGATCAGAAACCACGGGCTAAAAGCAAGCAGCTTAGGCACAGTGTGCTAACACCAGTTAGCATTTCAAAAGCAGCAGACATTTAGGAAACAAGGGGTCATGGCCAAGAAATTACTATAAGCCTAAAATAAACCATCACATACAGCTTTCATATGGTTTCTAATTATTTAAATCAGTAAATCTATGGCCACTCTAAAGCTGTAGAGTTAATGCAATTAACTATTCTATGTAATACTGCATACTCTCTTTGAAGTATGTTTTCCATGTTTTTCTTAAAAAGTGGGTAATAACATACAAACAATTTATAGGTAGCATACACATTGCTGCATTCAACATAATGATCATTATGCAGAATAGATTTCTATAGACAGTTTTTTTGTTAGCTCTGCTTTCTACTGGCAGTAAATTAAATTATCAACGCACAGCCAGCTCAGAAAGAAGTGATTTTCATTTGCATGATGACCTGTGTTTGACCCATAGCTTCACACTGGAGCACAACATACCAAGTCACTGAATATTGGAGCAAATACAAACTCAGCTGTGCTATCATGGCCATGTTGTTGCTATGATCTCACACTAGAAATGACTTTTAGTGAACTTACCGATTATAGTGTTACTTAAAAAAAAAAAAAACAAAAAAACAACAAAAACTCAAAACTTTCTTTTCATTACTCCAGAACCTATACCAAGTATTTAGTAAGCAACAACAAATTACTGAAGTGTTCTAAATAATTTCAAGCTGTAATTTGATTTATTTACATTCACAAAAAATGATGGCATATTAAGTTCATATGCTTAGCTCTATTTGCAATTGTGAACATCTATTGCCTAATAATTGCCAGAATTAAGTAGACTCCTAATCAGAATGCAATTCTAAAATTAAATATTTAGATTTTCCTCCTTCTCCCCAGGAGATGTTATTGGGAATAAGTGAAATAAATAGCACAGTGCTTTCTCTAGTCCTAGGAGAAAAAAGTTATTTTATTTGAATCGATTAATAATACATATTTCATGTGTGTAAAAATGTTAACATTTTCTGAAGCTCACAACTTTCTGAAGGTTATCTGTTATAACTCTAAAAGAAATTTGAAACATTTTCATCCTCTTATGACAAACAGCACCCTAATCCATGAAAAATTTTAGGAACAAGTATGGAACTAAAAATGTACGCTCCTTCCTACTTCCTAAATTCACCATAAGTATTTTTATAATCAAGCCACTTTTCCCTTCTTGAGTTGAAACTGATTCCTGATAAAATTTACAGCAGAGCTACATAAACTCCCTTGATAATATGCATAAAGGATGAAGCTCCTGTGACACAGTAGAACAAGAGTGACCCTTGGTGAAATTTAAAAGGCACCAGGAGCCACTACTAACGGGAAATGAACTTTTTGTAACACAAAGCTGCTGGCCCAGTTGGGAGATTGTGTACATCGTTATCTAAAGCAACGCAGTGTCCAAGGCAAGCAAAAATAGATCAGTGTCAACATTTGATGGGTAGCCCTATGTTCTGTGAACATATGAAACAGGTTCGCCACTTTTCACCAAATTCACCAACCTGACCTTGTAATATCATGCTAAACAGAATACACCCAAGGCAATTGGCCACAATCAGGTTTTGACCAGACACATCTCTAGTGTTCACACACATTCAGATCACAACCAGAGGGCAAAGAAGTCGTAGATACTGTTTAAGTATTCTGCTTGTGTAAGTATCTCTAGAGATCTTGAAAAGTTGGTATTCCTAAATCTATTCCTTATTCAAGGAACATTGCTTTTCTTCACTTATCTCCTTATGCACTGCTTTACAGATTTTCAGCGCAGCTACTGAATGCCACTTAGTTTTGGGTCTCTATTTTATAGGTTTGTCATGAAAGGAGGGAAAATCACTATGCATACAAAAGTGCTCATGGACGATTAGAAGACCACTAGGGAATCTTCACATGTTTGAAAGCCAAAGGGATAGCAGTATTATAAAACACATATTTTAAAAAAGCAACAAAAAATGTTTCTAGAACATGGAAACAAATGAACAAATGTTATTTCAGCTTGTAGTTAAAATTTTCAAGAAAAAAAGTTATGCAAACAACTTCCAACTAATTATTGAAGTTGTGTGTGTTCTTAATCATTAATACAATTTTCATTAATGTATTATTTCTCACAAAATTGATTTTAATGAATTAATATTTCAGGATACTGCAGTTCAAACCGAAGCAGTCCCCCTGCTCTCCTCAGACAGTTCTCTATCTTTTGCCAATATTATATTTTCTATTTGGATGTCTAAGTATAATATTTGTTTCAACTGAACAATACAGCCCAATGCAGAGCAATCTCTCTGACTTTATCTCAGCCCATGAGTGTTTCTGCCTGATTTTCCCACCCTGTCCTCTTAAGGAGTAGGAGTGAGAGAGCAGCTGGGTGGGAGTCTTGCAGCCACAGCTAACCCATCAAAAGTACATATTCTATAAATCACTGCAAATGAAAGCTACTCTTGGGATGCAGAAATTCACTAACATTTACTTGAAGCAACATGAAACAGCACAGAGAGTTAGATATAATTATCGTGACAAGGCTTTCACTCATCTACTGCAATAAGTAATCTATTGTCATTTCTGACTGCTTTCCTCAACATCAAAAAGTATAAGGCAGTTTCTAAAAAAAATGCCAAGAGGAAGAATTAAATGTCTATTTCTGTCTTCTTAATGGCAAAAACTGTACTGTTCTTAATAACTATTTAAATAAAGGAGAAAAATCACATGATCTAGAAAGCAGATTCCATTTTGAGGCTTCCCTCACCCTCAATGACCAAACAAGATATTTCTCTCTCTCTCTCCCTCATGGGCACATTTAGATATTGTACCTGTAAAAATTCTGGACAGAAAACTCTAGATACACAGCCTATATTAGCTTTCAAAACTGCATCCATAACCAAACAAATTACCTAGATGCATTTCTCACCTATCTCTGAAAAAATCAATCACATTTTATTTAGCCTCCACAGATGGGACAGAGACCGAAAAACATGCAGATCAAGTTGCCTACATGGCTTATTTTGAAACTGTAGTCATGGCAGAAAGTTGTTTTAAAATTTTTACCAATTTTTTTTCAGAAAATAATAAAACAATATCCTCAGAAAACAACTCTTCCTCTTCTCCAGCCTCATCTGTTTTTAACCAATTGATCTATGAGACACCTACTAAAATACCAAAGTTTGTTTCTGCTTCCTTCCCTGATGATAAAACAATCAAAACAACAACAAACTCTTCAAATTTCAGTGTCATTTACATTATCAATAATAACGAAAACCTCCTGGTAAAGAACGGAGTTTGGGACTAGGGGAGCTATGTCCCTCCCTCTGTAAGTGAAGATCAGGTTTGTGACTACCTGAGGAATCTGAGCATCTGTAAGTCTGTGGGTCCCAATGAGATGCAACCATGATTCCTGAGGGAACTGGCTGATGTAGTCATCAAGCCACTCTCAACGCTGTTTGAAAAGTCATAGAGGTCAGGGAAGTCCCTGGTGACTTCAGGCAAGATCATACCTATTTTTAAGAAGGGTAGATCCAGGAAACTACCAACCTGTCAGCCTCATATCTGTGCTTGGTAAGATCACAGAACAGATCCTTCTGGAAGCTATCCTATGGCGTGTGGAAGGGAAGGCGGTGACAAGGGATAACCAGCATGGCTTCAAAAAAGGCAGATCATGCCTAACAAACCTAATGGACTTCTATGATGGCATAACTTCCACTGATTACATCTATCTGGACCTTTAACATGGTCCCCAACAAGTACCACTGAGATCAATGTTCTTTAATATCTTCATCAATGACATCAGCAGTGGAATTGAGTGTACCCACAGCAAGTCTGCAAATGACACCAAGCTGTGTGATGGCGTTGACATACCTGAGCGATGGGATGCCACCCAGAAAGTCCAAGACAGGCTCAAATGGTAAACCTCATGAGGTTCAACAGTGCCAAGTATAAGGTTTTGTACCTGGGTGACAACAACCCCCACTACCAATACAAACTGGGTCACAGCTCTGCCAAAAAGAACTTGGGGGAAGTTGTGGATGTCAAGCTGGACAAAAGCCAGCAGTGTGCCCTTGCAGTCCCAAAAGCCAAACATATCCTGGGCTGCATCAAAAGAATCATGCTCAGCAGGTTGAAGGAGGTGATCCTGCCCCTCTACTCTGCTCTGATGAGACCTCACCTGGAGTACTGTGTCTAGATGTGGAGTTCTCAGTGCAGGAGAGAAATGGATGCACCTTTCTGAGTGCATCCAGGGGTGGGCCACAAAAATGATCCAAGGGATAGAATATCTCCTCTGTGAGGACAGGCTGAGAAAGCTGGAGCTGTTCAGCCTGGAGAAGGTGGCTCCAAGGAGAACTGATAGGGGCATTTCAATATCTAAAGGGAAGACCTGTGAGAAAGAAGGGAACGGATTCTTTAGCAGGATCTGTTTTAATAGGAAAAAGGAAAAGGTTTCAAACTAAAGGAGGGGAGATTTAGGTTGATTATAAGGAATAAGTTTTTTTTGTTTTTTTTTTTTTTTT
>JACDJE010000557.1:153122-314893 GCA_016647715.1 Pavo muticus | reverse complement strand
AAAAAAAAAAAAAACCAATAAATGAAACCCACTCCATAATGCAACAGGTAAACTGAATTGCTATTGTCACCCTCTTAAAAGAGTAGCATCGTGTAATAGCTTTATTTTTTGAGTATTTTTTTCTCTCGCTCTACAATAAATATTCATGTCAGTACTCATATTCCGATAAGACTCTGCTGACAAAATATGAATAAAATATGCATAATAGTTGTTTGTACAATATGTTTATAAGATTGGCTCTAAGGGGTTCAGCATAACTAGCTCAGTGTATTATGTTATTATTATTATATTATTAATTTTACTTTTGAAAAATGCAGTTACTAAGATAACGTGGAAATAAATAATGATTTTGAAACGGTACAAAAAAAAAAAAGGCTTAAAACACAGTGATACTCTGTTCATTTTATATGCAAATAGATTCTTCTTTTTACTACTTGCAAAGTACAATTCACCAGCCAAAAATATAGCCTTTGGTGATGAACATGTGGTCATGGTAAACATTAAATTTAATCTTAGGTAAAACCTTTCTAAAGTTTTCCTAAAAAGCATGTTGTTTTTTTTTTTTTCATCTTACAAGAGTATTATATTCTCTATTTAACCTCGTCTTAGAAAAAGCAAAAGGGTTGGCTACATTTCTTTCCAGTGAAGAGATAGCAGGATAAAAACTAGATCAGATTGTAAAGCACTTTTATAGCCTGTTAGATATTTCTTTCTTGTGTTTACTCTGGATTGGATTTCTCAGATATTAAACTCACAAGGTTTTGATTTATTTTGAGTTAAATTTCTTTTTTTAGAATTTTTATTTTGCTTCAACTAGCAATTCCATCCGTAACTTGAAAAAAGTCTCGTCACTGAGTTTAATCAAAGCTAATTAAAAAAATTTTCCTGTGGGAACTTAACAAGTCAGTATTTTCCACTGAAGATAATTTAATCAAATATTTCTGAGCTACATTCATCATTCCTTTCTGTCTTGCTACATATTGATATACAAGAGCATTCTGCTGAGATGTGCTGATTTTGTAAGTGGAAAAGAATAATGAAATATGCGTAAAATTATAACAGCTTAAAAAGGCAAAATGGCTGCTTAAATTGAAACAGTACTGCCATTTTTTTGCATGGCTCATAAGCATAAATTGACTTTATGAGTTCATTTTAAAACCAGAACCATTTTGGGTTAGAAAAATTTAGATCAATGTACTTGTTTTTCCCAATGTTCCCAAATCCTTCCTGAGAGTTCTTTTTCTCCTAAAACTACTCACTAATTTATCACAGTTGTAGATCTCATAAATTGGAGACTTCCAATTTATAGGGGGCTGCTTCTGTGATAACATCTGTGGGAAGTGCATGCCAGCTGTCATATGTACATCCTTGACCTGCTATCACAATGGTGGCACTAAATGATCTTCCTTAATATTAAAGAAAAATGCATTTGTAAGATGTAGAATGCCAGCAGAGCTCCAGTTTATTTTAGTCAATCTCAGTCATTCACAGAAAATGTTTCTTCAGTGAGAAATAAGGCACACACAAAACTACATTTTCTTACATGATGTCACTGTATATATTTGAAGGTTTTTCTTTTTTTTTTTTTTTTAACCAACATAGGATAATTGTAATTTAAAACATTTGGCTGGAAATCAAAATAGCTACCCCCTATCAAAGGCACCAAATGTATTTGCTTTTACTTAAATGTTTGCAAACTTTTAGCATGTAAGACAACACATCAATTTCTTGACACTTCCTTCAAATTGACCTTGAACGTGTAAATCCAAAAGACTGTAATTTATCTTTCCCCTTCTCTAAAAATCACTTTTTACTTTACTTTTACTATCATTAACATATTTTACATTAAATACAATTCTTCTTACCTAGAAAAGGAATAAAAAATGTTAATGCCACCGTTGCAGATGTTTAGCTTAGAGCTAAGAAATGTGTCTTTTAAAGTTATTTTAATTTGCTTGATTTCATTTAAGATATATAAACTTCAATTAAAATAATTATGTGTATTTTAAGAATATGCCTAGCATCTTAACCGATAAATAATTTTGCATGTGAATATAAATAATCAATAATAAACTTCTAGTTGTCTTGGCTGTCAAAAGTCAACAACAAATCTCCCTGTGTCAAATCTATTAAAGTTGTGGTTTATTAATAAACTTTAAAGTTGCTTTTTTTTTTACTTCATAATTCAATGTATAATCAACAACACATGCCATTTATATAATTAGCTTTTTCACTTGAAAAATAAATGTGAAAAGAACCCCTCAAATTGTAAGCAAAGAAGTCTTTATAATTATTCAGTATTAATGCAAAGGCTCTATACTACTTGCAGCATGGATTTTTTACTGCCCAGGCACAGTACATGACTGATGTGAATATGGATTACATGATTTAGTAAACGAAAGATAAGTGGGAGAGAAAGGAAACAAGCAAACAAAAAAACAGCTACTGCCTAGGCATCACTATCTCCCACTGCCAAACTAATGCCCAGCCAGTTCCTGAGCTAACCCAGCTGAATCTCCTCATTTCTCTTTTTGTTGATGAGCATGTTGTTTTAAGTCATGGAATCTCTCTTTGGTTAGTTTGGATCATCTGCCTAGTTGTGTATCCTCAAAACGCACACCACTTAATCTACTCACTAGAGAGCAGAGAAACAGAAAACACTTTGATGCTGTTCAAACACTGCTCAGCGATAGCCAAAACACTGGTGTGTTTTCAGCATTGTTTTTGTCACAAATTTAAGATACAGCATCACATGAGCACTCAACAAAATCCAGCACAGATGGACAAGAAGAATACAATGTCCTTTAGTATGTTGAATTTGACAGCCATTACATTATTCAAAAGGAAATTCATCAAACAGTCCAGACCACATTCAGGAACTTTTGTGAAGGAAATATATTGCCATTCCCCTGTGTTTCTTCCTCCAAATGCAATGTCCACACAGAATATGCATGTTTTTTTTCCCCAAATCAGCCAACAGTGGCCAAATATTTTATCATGCCTTCTCTAAAATGCTACAGAAATTAAAAAATAATTTTTTTAAAAAAGCTTTCCATTCTGAGATTCTGAAGCAGCAGCAAGGCACATAATTGCACTTTCAGCCTAGTGAACTCTACCCAACTGCAATTAAACAAAGCTGCTAGTTATTAAATCAAGGATTCTGATTTATTGAATTCTTGTCATTGTTGATAGTGCTGGTTTCCCTTCTGCATATGGGATATATGCTATTATTAAGATTAACCAGTAATAAAAATGGTGTAGATCATTAAACATTTTTAGCATTAAATTTTAAAGAACTATTTCCATTTATTTTGGCAAACTAATAATGAGGAATAATTTCATTTTAGAGCTAATAGGATCATTAAGCTTGGAAACCTTGGTATAACTGAATAAAAAATTGTTTTATTGTCATTATAAAGGATGGAGAAAGAAAAAAATACTAATGCAAAAAATAACTGGCTGAATATCTTTTCCTTTAAAATCACGGCTTTCCCTTTTAGCTTCGCAGCCATTTTCACTTTGGAAGGTAGAGATGCTAATGAGATGAGGCTGTGACTGGAAGTATTAGGAGAAAAAAAAATGAAAGGATATCCGGATAATTATTACTTACTTCAGAATCATTTATTTCTTTCCTCATAAAGGTGTAATTATTTTCTTGATAAGTGTGAATACCAGTGCTTTTTCTTACATTTGTGGAATCAAAACTTCATCTTCTGCTGTCCAAAGGGAGGATGATCTACATCTGTGTGATTCACATTAATGGAGGTCTAAAAGAGAGAATTCCACAATAATCTGAAAGTTTCACTGCCCATAGCATTAGAGAGGTTTGTTTTGTTTGTTTGTTTTTTGTCTGGTTTTTTTTTTTTTTTTTTTTTCACTATATTTCATCCACCTGAAATTATTCAGGATTGATTGATCGAGGATGCAGAGGACTCTCCTGCTCTAAACAGTTTTCCAAAATGTATGAGTACTTTGAAACTGGTTTCACTTGCCTCTAAGCACATTCCCTCCTTCTCTGGAGTTTACTTTATATAAAATAACTGGAGTAATTCATTTCTGTAGGTGATGTGTCCTGCAGCTCTATTCCTCTTTGTTCTTCTCCTTTGGATTTTCTCCAATTAGCTTCTATTATACATCTATTTTAAGATCTGAAAGGATAATTAATTGTTTAATCTGATGTTTTTTAAATTCTTGCATGTGTGCTAAAACACACATTACATTACACTTTACTCTTGAATTTTTTTCTTGAATAAAAGGACAAATACTGAGATGATCTTTTCTCTCTAGTTTTTGATGACTTTAACTTTCAAAAATATCTATGTGATTTTCCATCTCAATTTATATAAGAACCCTTGTGTCATCAGGCCAGCACTCCTTTTTGCAGGCAATTATTCCATGTAAACTGCGATTTCATCTCTTGAATGGGTTTATTTCCTTCGCAGTCCTATAAAATGGCAGATTACTCCTGCAGTTCTCACATCCTTTGTTGTTCATATCAAATTCCTACCAAAGACTTTGTGCGTGTGTTTGTCTCTTACAGACTGAAGAGCTCCTTGGAACCTTTCAAAATCTTTTGTCTTTCTAATGCGGTATTTATAGATTACGATCAAGTCTCAGCTTCTTTCAAAAGAGTATGCTGTTAGCATGCCATCCATTGAACTGTGAGAGATCGTACCTCTTCAATTTAATTTCCTTTTCCTTTTTATTTTTCATTTTTATTTTTCTTCTCCTCCCTATAGTTTGCCACTTTTGTTACAATGCAGAATAAAAGCTAATTCTGCAATACTCTAGCAAAAGGAGATTTCTTATTTTTCTTCATGTTTCTATGGAATGAGAGAAACTCAGGAAAGAAATGTAAAAGAGAGAAGCTAATAATCTTGAACAATAATTTTGCCCTAGAATTTGTGGTTGTCATTACGGAATAAATAAAAAGACAGGGATCTTTTACGTTTCCATGAATAATCTGAATATCAACTGCAAGGGAATGTAGGAAGCTTTTTTCTCCAGAAATTATAAATGCTAAAAGTCATAATCTGATTCTTTGTCCATAATATTTTCTGTGAACGTGATATTTTCTTTTGCAAATATGACCATTCCAGGAAGGATCTGAAAAATAGTACACTACTTTTTGTTAAAAAAGGTGACTGAATAATGACTAAAATTAATAATCTTAAACTGATTTTTGTAGTAAGCAAAACATAACATAAAACAGTTATATAAAAATTAATTTACTAATTATGTAAATAATTAGGCTTCCATTTTGCTAGCTTATAAGAAAATTGCATCTTTCCCAATAAATTCAGTTTATGTTTATATATTTGTTTTCTGAGTAGGAAGAATTAAAAATAAATCTTTAGGGCATAAGTAGATGTTAAAGAATGACTGAAAACTGCATTCTATGTTTACAAAACGTTACTGATTTAACTAGGTGATATTAAGTAGTGAATAAAAATAGATGGTATGGAAGTTAACTACTTCTACAGAAAACAAAGAGAGATGAAAAGTGCATAAAAAAACACTTCTGAAGAGTAAAAGCATGCCAAACACGAATTTTCTTCACAGCTTTGGACTGAGTAACACCAGTGCAAAAGGAGAAACAAAAACGTCACAGTATAGGGGTACAGATACGTATTAGAATCCTGAAAAAAACCACTTCATATGTGATAAATAGTTATGTAGTGTAAGGTATAAAGACTACTGCCAAGAATTTTCTGCAATAATTATTCATAACAAATAGTGCTGCATAAGCTACAGGAGGAGCTGTCAGTATGCATCTCCTAAGTTATAAAATATAAGAATATAATTATTATAAGGTTGTTCAGCTTAAATAATGTTAAAACATGTATTTGTAGATTTTAAAAAGTTTTTTTTCAAGGAGAGCCTCCCCCAGCTGGGGAATCAAGCAGGAAATTAGAAAAGTGTGAAAGCAAGGGAGGCCTCTAGAGAAATGGTACTGACCTCATTGTGAGACTGTCTTTATTTTTGCCCCAAACACTGAAAGAAAGTAGTCTGAAGTCAGTAAGACTCTAAACTGAGAAGTAAACAGGCACAAGCCAAGTATATTTCCATCCCTGTTTCCTTTTATCAGTTCAGCCTGTAGCTGAGAAGTAGAGACTTTGGGAAGATGAGTGTTGCTGGATTGAATTATCTTGTTGTTGTCAAACTTACTCCAACCATACAAATATTAGCTTCAGTCCACATTTAAAGTCTTACTATTGCCTTTTATTTCTGATCTTAGGAGCCTGAACTTTTGTTACTTGGCCATAAATCTGTCTAGGAAGACACGAATGACAGTTCTAGCTGTTCTAGGATTCATTTTACATGTTTTTTCTACTTTTATTTTTTTATTAGAAAGAAATGTTTAGTCACATGACAGGATCAGATACAAGTAATGCCGAAGTGTTCAACAATAACGTTAAGGAAGAGAATTACTGTTCTATCCTTTTGTTTGTGCTCACATACATAGTACAGTGCAAGACAACAGCACAAATTTGCAATCCCACATGGAATTCTATCATCTTGATTTTTTTTCTTAATTTCTACGTGGATTATCTCCTTTCCCTGCTCACTATATATATCAAGAAGAAACTTTCCTTCTTTGCATTATGTTTGACTTTTTAATAATTAAATCTATTTATGACATCATTATAACAGAGCTGACACAGCTGAAGTGAGCAAATATGTAGATTTATTACCTCAGCTTCTGCAAATAAGAAAGAGAGATGAATTATAAGGGTTGAATTTACTGCTCAGTAATAATAATAAATTATAATCGGCCATTTGAGGACAAAATGGATCAGAAAGGTGGAAAGTAATTGAGTAATCTGCAAATAATACACTTGTAAAATCTGAGTGTGAAGGTTCATCTCTATTAGATGTTGAGTCATCTGCATTTTCATGTCCCTACAGTCAAAACAGTATCAGCACTTTGCATACCAAAATGTCATATGACAGGCTATCAGTTTTGATATTAATACTAGGAAAAAAAAAAAAAAAAAGAGAGAGAGAGAAAAAGAACAAATACTCAGAAGCCCTTATTTTTGGAGGTGTAGACAAGGAGTAGAAGGGGATAAACTCAGAAGTAATCATACCATGTTATTTTCAACAGTATTTCTCTTGAGCTTGACACACAAGGTTTTTTAAAAATAATAGTCTACACAAGCAGCAGCTAAAAAATGTATAAAACTTGAAAATAAATAACATGGAACTATTTTCTACTTAATTTTATTCACTGTACAATAAGTATTAATCTAAGTATATACTAGTATTTCTTCAGAGAACATAATGTTTTTGACAAAAGATTTTACTGTGCAGAAATGGGAAAAAAAATGAGCTGTCATAATTGTAGAAGGCCAGTTTCTTGCAAGAATAAAAACCTTTGGATTTTTTTATGGCTTTACATTCAAGAATATTTAAGGTTTACAGACAATTTGTTTTTTGATTCAAATATAAAAATGCAGAAGATTTAATATTCTACAAATAAATATTAATTTGCTTTGATGCATTTAAGATGCATATCTATTATGAATCTTGACAGAAATTAAAATTTACATGCATATAATTTGTTGAACATAGATGTGCTGAGTGGAAACAGTAACCCATGCTCAGATCAACAGCAACTGAAGTCAGCCTTGGCTTTGTCCATCTAAGTCATGAAAATCTTCAGGGATGGAGAGACCTTAACTCTCCCGGGTAACTTTCTTGTGCTAAACTACACCCTTATGTCTAATCTGAACCCTCTAGTACATAGCCTGTGACTGTTGCTCCCTGTTTTACCACCTGAAACTACCAAGCTATTTGATTCCCTCCACCCTTGTAAGTGTCCTTCCAGGAACTGCTAGCCACAGTTAGGTTTGCCCTTGCTGCCTATTCCTTTATTGGAGATTGAGCCTTCAATTGGACCCTTCTTAGGCTCCTGAATTTGGCACCGTTACTTCAGGTCTGACCTTAGCACAATGCTGAGTAGAAAGGAGACATTATTTCCGCTGATTTCCTGGTGATGAATCTCCTCAGGTAACCCAGTTTGCCTAACTGCAGTGAGACCTCATTAATTCATATCCATTGTTATCCATTCCCAGATCTTTTTCAACAATCTGCTACTCAGCTAATCCAGTCTGATCCTGTATGGATGCATGGGGTTATTCCATTCATAAGCAATTGAACAAACCCTCAAGTATTCCAATCAATCAATGAATAAATAGAGAAATAAATGAAATTACATGATAATACCACTATTCTACAGTACCACATTGTTGTAGTACAGTGTCCTACAGTATGGGACTACACTAATATCCCTTTTTCTTTTTCCTGTCTTGAACCCTTCAAAAAAAAATAAAAAAGTAACAAAAAAGTTAGCAGTCTTGTGTTATTATTTCTTCTTCATGCTATCCAAACTGATCTTTGGACAAAGTGTTTCAGGTTCTTTTAATGATACAATCAGGAGGAAAGAAGAAACCAGGTAACATAGATGGCATCACTGAGTATATTTCTACCATACCTGTTCCAGTAGGATGTTAGTTTACCAGAAATTATTACAGAACCACAGAATCGTAGGGGCTGAAAATCATCTAGCTCAGAGATCATCTAGTCCAACCACCCTGCTAAAGCAGAGGGAAATGAATTGTAACAATAAATGGATAATAAAAAAATCTTACGCCTAGTTCGCAACCATTACCTCATCAGTGACTAAGAAGCGGCAACTAGAGAATACACACATAAATGATATTGAGTGAACAGGCATGAAAGATTTTTCAAAGTTTTCTGTGGAGTGAAAAAATGTATATAGAGTATCACATAACTTACAGACTCCAATTGAAAAGAAATTGTGAACAATTTTTAAGTGTACACATTAACATTGTCACCATATGGATAAGAAAAGAAAACTACTTATCAGATATCATCATAAAATATTTGTTGTTTAAGGGTTTAAAAAACTTCAAAATGGATAGCAAATTTTTTGTTATTACAGGAATAGAACTATCAATCAAAATTAAAAGAGACACTTCTAGGGTAAAATATGTCAGACTTAAGCAAATCAAATCAGTTAAAATCATTGATTTTGAGTAGAAATTCTGTTTAACTCATCACAACTTCTGTGATGTTATATTTATACTAAAATATATAGTTAAACATTTAGATTATATTTTCCTAAATCTATGTTTATGTACCATGCCCCATCTTCACATATAAAATCATATGAAAATGGATCTCAGAAGGTTATCATAGAATCATGGAACGGCCTGGGTTGAAAAGGACCCTAATGATCATCTAGTTTCAATCCCGTGCTGTGGGCGGGGTTGCCAACCTCTAGACCAGGCTGCCCAGATCCACATCCAGCTTTGCCTAGAATAAAGGTTAGGAACACTTCTATTTACTGTGCTTTTTTTTATCACCATTCTGAAAAGAATATTTCTATCCACAGACCCCTTTTGGAAGAACTTCTATTGTTTACCTTAGCACCTAGTCCCCATTTTAAAAAAGTATAACAATTTGTATACGTTGAATATTTATTTATATTAGTGTTCCTCTCAGTAGGCAATGTTTTCCATGGTATTTCAATGTCCAGACTCTAAATAAAAGAAATAAATATTCATCTCTCAACAATGAATCTCTGCATTTTTTAGTACTAATTTGGTAACAATCAGCAAAACATTCTCAAGATGATTTATAGAGTTGAGTTGTGTGGAGAAAAGAAGTCTGCACAGTAATCTGGTCAGTATACTGCAAAGAGTTTCTCTTCTCTTAAAATCTGTAGGGATTCAAGAGTGTTTTCTGAAATCCTTTTTACTTTGTAAATGGAGTAAATTGTAAATTTATCATGGAAAATGTTACTAATTAAAGCAGGATGATAATGCTGTTTAGACTATTGAAAATAGAAAGCAATGACATGAGATCTTGGGATATGGTGAATTAAAAACCAGGAAATATAACAGCAGTAGTTGCTCTAATTACGGATACATAGAGCAAGAGTGTCCCAAATTCAGAATTCATGTTTAACAGAAGTTCAGAGGACATTTAGTATAGCTTTGTTTTGTATGCATAGCGTGTGACTGAATGACAAAGCGTTAGAATGTTGAATTTGACATTAAGGGTCAGAAAAAGATGCAACTGAATCGGTCATTTTCAGCTCTGACAAAGTTTTCCTAGCAAAAAGATAACACCAAGAAAAGTGGCCGCTTACTCATTCAAACAACTGCATAAAATAAATTACAGTTCCTCAACACCTTGAAAAACCACTTAGATTGCAAGGAAAGCTTAGCTTGTTCAGAATGTACTCACAATATGCGACAGGGAAAATATTAACAGAATATAAGCACTGGAGAACAGCGTTGCCCTAGGCTGCTAAAATTTCTTACATTTTACCAATTACTTTACATTTACCAATTATTAGAAAAAGATTTAATCTTTTTCCATTATTTTAAAATCCACCTTTTAATTTGAATCACACCAAACTCAATGGATGGACCACTTAGGAAGCCTGTTCTATTGCAAACAATGAACATAGATTAAAATTGATTCTAAATAAATATGACTTAGACATGGGTACAAGATCATCAAAAGCAGGTAATAAGCAATCTACATTTTTCAATAAAATATGCTAAGAGTGAGAAGAAGAGGTCTAAAGTTTTCATTCATGGCATATTCATTATAGTCACACAATTTTAACTCCCACGGTGTTTTCTTTTTTCTTGGTTTGTTTCCTTCTCTTTGCATTTGATCCATCTGATACGGAGGAAACAATGAATGCGGCTATAAGTTTTACCTCCACTCTCTAAAACAGTGGAGGCCAAATCTGACACAGTGTAGGACAACTTCAAAGCTGCTCTAGATTATCTTATTGAGTCACCAGAAGTGATACTGCTATATGAAATAATGAAAATATGGCAACTTCCTAATCACATTAATAATGAGGCAAAAAAAAAATTAAGAAAACTATCTACTCCACCTATGAATTACCTGTGTTGTATTTATTATTATTATTATTGTATTTTAGGAAAATACATGAGAAGCAATCAGATTGTAAGCCTGGAACTAGGCAGGATATGTGGATAGATGGAATCATAATAACTAATAATTTGCTGAGTATCTTTTTACTTTAGAAAAAGTTAAGCTAGTAATTGTGATGCGGATTTGATGCTTTGTTTATATCAAATGTGCTGTTGAAAGAACCATTGAGAAGTGATACATTCCCCTACCACCTTTATTATTATTTTAGTTGTTGTTATTGCAAAAAAAATTTTAAAAGAAAAGATTTTATGATGTTAGGAGATCTTGATGAATTTTAGAGCATGTGAAACATTATAGAAAAAATTTCTAGGGATAAAACTAGCGAAGAATTTTCTTCTGAATTTCCAAATACTTTGATATGTTCTAAGTCAAAACTGTCATGAGAATACTTCTTGTTGCTCCAATTAGATGTCAGCCTTTCCATCTGATTCATAAACAAAAAATAGGAAGACATTAAATTAAAAAAAAAAAAACAACATGGAAAAGTTCATGAAACTTTATCAATTCTTAAAAAGCTTGGAAGCAGTCTTACTTTTAGGCTCAATGCAAAGTATGCCTTTAATTCTGTGGCTTTTTTTTTTTTTTAATTAAACTTCATTGATGTTTTGCTTTATTTTACTCTTGTGACTCTCCCCAGAACGTCCACAATCTAATCTCAAGTATGTTTTTAATATTGGTGGGTTTTTTAATATATATTCAAATATAAACAGTGATAGTCTCATGAAAACTTCCCCCTCTTCCCCCATAGCTCCTTTCCTTTTATCTCACTCTCTGCAGGAAATTCTATGAATTAAACAGACCATAAATCATTTCCAAATATTTGATACTTAACATATAACTCTGTAACAGGACGATCTGTAACTTCCTTGGATTTCAGGAAGAAAATAAATGTTAGTACCTCATGCATCTTAGAGATAAGAGAGAAATTAAGTTGCTGAAGTTATTTTCATGTTGTTATTTGCAGACTTCAGTGTTGCATATTGATATTTCAATAGAAGATAACCTGTCATAACGTTCTGTGGTTTTATTCAATGTTGATTAAGAAATTTTCCTACTTAGTATTAATTTTTCTTCTGTATTATCTCTTCATGTGTAGAATGCCATCATAAGTTTTGAAAGTTCATAAAGACTGTAAATGCAATTTAGATCAGTTCTTAGAATTAATAGGAATATTTTTAGCACAGTCAGAAACGCTGGTCTTAATCTCTGTCTTCTTCCTCTAGCTTTGCTGTTCATGTATTACCTGCGCACTGTTAGTTCTGCGTGGCTGGCTAGGTGTTCATTATGCAATAAATAGACAAATACTGTTTTTGCTACTATCAAAATCTTCGGCATGTCACAAACTGTGTACTAAGTTAAAGGTCAGTTTAATCTTGGCAAATGAGTTAGATGGCGCTTTGCACATTTGGAACATCGTGATCCAGGAATTGAGATTTTACATTAGCACAAAACACTGTAAGTAAATAGATACAAATTCAGGTCAAAACTTAGGTACAGAAAGAGGAAAATCATAAACATATTAGATATTTCCTCTTCATATACTTCATAAACACACTGTTAATTTTCAAAAACAGTATTATCTTAGGAAACTGCGTGACTTTGAAACCTGAACCTGCAGCATTATCTACCAGAAAGTTTAGAAAGTAGAGAAGAGTAACTAAATAGAACCTAAAAGAATCTGATATCATGGAGGGAGAAGGAGAGGGAAACAACAAGAAAATTTTGCCTGTACGATATATTCTTTCCTTCATATGTATACAAGACAGTTCAAGATTCAATGAAGAACATCCTCATTGAAATTATGAAGACCAAAGCAAATGTAATCACTGACCTAGCAAACATCTCTACTTTCTCAAAGAAGGCATTCTAAATTTGTCAGCTATCTACACATATAAGGAATGTGGGTTTGAGAGGTAATTCATGGGAAAGATTGGGATTACAAGAGGAATTTCAGCAGCATCACACTGAGTATTGCAAAACCTAAGTTTTAGGTACGCTTTCATAAGGTGAAATCTGAAACACTAGCCACTCTGTTACATGATATCATTATAGCTTTACTCACCTGTGAGGGAGAACTAGTTCATTTACCATCCTGAAGTTGTGTAGTTGCAATAACGTGAGACTGTGTCCACTCGGAAAAAGCCACTGAATATAACACACTATGCTAAATAGTTCAAGTAGCTTCAGTAGCATAGCTGGCTTACATACCACCCTGTATACATGCAGGCTATGTAAATAAGCAACTATTTAATCCTAACCGTACAGTCATATCCTAAGTTTGAATACATAGGACTCAATACATTAGCTGTGTTAACTTTCAGTATATTAAATATTCTCACTCATCTACTATGTCAAAAATGTAATTCATATTTTTATTTTATGAAACTTATCAAATATGAAATGGTTAAAATACTCTTTTAAGTCTAAAGTATTGCTGAACTTAACAGTTTCCAAGGAACTGTGTAAAAGGTTTCATCTATAAATATTTGAAGCATGAAAATAATTTGGAACTACAGGTGGCATTCTTTTTAATGTGGTTTCAAGACTGAAATAAAAAGAGCTTGTTTGCCTATTTTCTTTCAATTTACTTTCAAAGCCTAGACAAATATTTCATCCACGTTCAGGGAAGAAAGTTCCATAGTATAATCTCACACAAGTGGTCAACACCTTTGCAAAACTGACTGGTGAATCTCGAAGACGTCTGTTAATCCTCTTATGTCTTACCATCATCTGTGGCTTCACAACATCTGTTTTCTTCTTCTCCCTTTCTCCTACCTTTGCCTGCTTAAAATACACAGGAGAAAACTGCTTTAAGTCTAACCATCTTATCCCTTAAAAATAAGTACAAATACATATTAGAGTCTTGTTGAAAAATGAGTGTGTGTATACCTATTGATTTTAAGAAGTAATCTTTTAGAAAAAAAATACTATGTAGTCATAAAACTACGTAAAAATCACTAAGTCACAGTCTAAAAGCATTAAATCCACTGTAAGACATTTTAAGAATATGTATTTAAAATCTATAGCCTTCAAAGTTAAAATTAAACACTTAATTATGATCTGTGTATAGAGAGATTTACAAGTCTTCAAATCTTGTTGCCTATAAAAAATGCCCAAATTCTTAATACTTAATTACCTGAACTTTTGTCACTTTATTTTTAGTCTGACTCAAGATCTCATTCTGTCCTTTCTATTTGAATAATAAGAAATATACCATCAGAAGTTTGTGGAAGTTAGTTATAAGGCTGTCAAGTCACTTCATTTTCTCTTAGAAAAATGAAATAGATCAATCTTCTTAATATAAAACATATTTCCCAGACGGAACTATTCATGTCATTATTTTCTCCTGAAAATCTCTGTTGCTTCGTGATGTATGGACATAAGTAGATACAGTATTCTAATAATTCTCAAAACTGTATTCATGCATATTTTCATTTCTTGCCACTGTTCACATTACTTTGGCTCATATTTTCCCTCACAAATCACATACTGCATTGGGGACACACGCTTTATTGGATACATTTTCTTAACTTCAAACTCTTATAATCAAAAGTATCAATAAAAACCAAAGTCTCTAATTCCATAAGACAGTGATCTTTCTGCGTCTTCTGATGGTGATTTGCATAATGATTGCTATTCTCTTAATTTCCCACTTCCCTTATTTCCTCCTTTAGTTGTATGTTGACCTTTTTATCCAGTGGAATGTAGGTGAGAGGGTTAAATCTAGATGTGTAATTTTTGTGGATTGGAATCTTTATTACTTGTAGCTAATTCTAGGATTTAACAATCACTGCAAGTAATTCATTTGGTTAGTAAATCATCCTTAATGTGGAAATTGCTCTAGGAAAAAATTAACTACTGTGTACTATTCTATAGTAGCTTTATATAATTATTGCATTATTGAAATATGTTTGTTATTAAAATCTTCCAACTATAAAGAAACACTTGCTTATCCATTTTTCATTTTTGGATATATGGCTAGATTTTGTGAAAAAGATCAGAGCCAATTCCAATTGTTTTTAAATTTTCAATGAGAAATTTAAATAAAAATTTACATAAAATGCTGTAAATAATTAATTAATTTTGCCAATATTACCTTAAATTACCTAGTGTACAGATATATTGGAAAATCTTTTCATTGACAGTTTATTGACATAATTGCAGCTTGTCTCTGAAATAAAGTCAGTTATTTGATAGTACATCTGAGTGTCTTAACACAAATAATGTTGTTGCTCTTATATGCATCTTATAACACTTGCATTATCAGTTTAAATTACTTCTGGCTTTTATTAGCTTTAGAGTGTGTATAGTAAAGCTGATGATAAAAATAGACTTGTATGTCATAAGCTATTTCAAGACAATAGGAAATAAAAATATACTATCAGAATGCAAGTAAATATTTACTAAAGAAAAAGAAGGCAATTATTATCAATCATATGCAGTGGAAATCAAGGTTTTTCACTATACAGACCATTGTCTTTCTCTTCATCCATCTTTAGGCAATTTTACATTGCAGTGAACTACCAGCCAGTAGATATTAAGCCTATTTTGTTTTGCTTTGCTTTTATGTGTGTTGGCAGTCTATTTTTTTTACAGCTTTTTAAACAGATGGTTTTAAATCAGTAAAGCTTAACAAGACACATTGCAAATAGAAATAAAATCTTCACTCGCAATATTGCTTTTCATTGCCCAGTTGCTGCCAACTAAAATATATTGGACCTATCTCTCATTAAAAAGACAAGAAAAAATGCAGTTTCACAATTCCTAAGCGTATACTTATCAATTTACAAGAGTACAAAGAGTACAAATTTTGAGATACATTTCTGGGCTGAGGAACCGTGGATCTCAGTCACGAACATTTACCACAAGGATTAATAGGAAAGTGACTACTAGCTAGTTCTGCTGCTAGATTCGACTTCCACTATTTTGTGAATACCAATGGGAGTTTCAGCTCATGTGAACTGAAAGGTCCTGATCTCGTTTTTAAGAATACTACAACAGACTGCAGAGGACATATAACATGTGAATTTTGCAATATAGTAAGTATTAGCAATAATTGGCAACTCTGACTCTATCTATTCTAGATAGGTTCTCAGTACTAAAAAATAAGCTTTCAAAAATGCACCTATGCTTTTATTTGTAAGGTTAGTTTCCTAAATAAATATTTTTAAAAAAATAATTAAAATGCATTCATATGCCCCAAAACATACATTTCAAATAGCATAATGCATCACGCTTCCTCTTAGAATCAAAACAATACTAGATATTTTTTCTAACTTTGATGATCCTGATCATAATGGTTCAGCAACGCTTTAGAAAACCTTTATTTTTCTTTAATTTGTCATTTAAATTTAAAAAATAGGTCTAGACATATCAGATAAATATTTCAGAAAAAATCATTAAGCACCAAAAAGGAAATTAAATAAATTTACCTGAGATTATGTAAGAATAACAAGTAGTGTTGAAATAAAAGAGTAGTTATTTCTATTTTGTGGTTTAATAGAATTATCACTTATATCAAAACATATTTTCTTTATTACCGTTAGACCTAAAACGCATATTGTTTAATAAATATAAACAACATACAATTATTTTCAAAAGTGAGACTAAAGAATGAGCATATATAACTCTAGCAGAACTTATAACTAGATATTGTCAGAAGAATTTCTTTTACCTGATTAACTGCTAAAGACTCTTCCTCCAAATTCCATATTAAAAGTTTCCAAATTATTCTTCAGATCACTTTGGAGATCACCTTGAAATTCTTGGGGACTTCATGAATTATTTCCCAAGTTCTAAACATAGCTGCCAGTCAACAGTCACATACTTTGCATTTGACACAGATACAACTCAAAAAGCTGTGGTAAATCCCAATGGAGTTACTCTAGATTCATGCTAGCATTCCTGAGGTATATAGAAGTCTGCATCCTCTCCTAAGTCTTAAAACAGAAAGGAAACAGAACTTTGAACACCAAAGGCTTAATTTGCAGCTTCTAATTTCAGAATTGTTTGGGGACATCAGACCATCTAGTCACACTACTGCAAAGAGGGAAAACACAGAAATTCAGAGCCCCATTACCTGAGATACAGGAAAGTTATTCTTGTATTCTTCACATACCATAGCAATATTTGTCTGAGAAATGCAAGGGACCTTGAGAAGTAGGCCAGTTTCTAAGCACACAGAAAGTTAGTGAAGCTTTAACTAGTACAGCATTTCATTCAAGAAGTCAGCTTCAAGACTTCATTTAAAATTATCAGGGGCACATTATCTGGGAGCACAACAAGAAGCAATTATTGGTTTAATTAGCCTGCATTCACCACGTTGTGCTCCTTCTCTTTGTTGGATTGCCAAGCAATTTTGTAAAATCATTAAGCAAGGGAACTATAATTCCATAATGACCTAATCTTCAGCTCCATCCTATCACACTGGAATATTTTAAAGTTATTTATGACTGTCCTCAATAAAAGCTAAGTCCATTGGGCAAGTCACTTTGAGTCTCCAAAATTCTGGATGGCTTCTCTTACTGAAATATATTTGTCCTATTAAGCTATCATCTTCTATGCCAAACAGGTAAGATTTGCTGTTGAAATAAAGTTAGTGTAAATGCATGTTGCTATGGAAAGGCATAAGACACACTAAAGGATATGTCTAATGTTTCAAAGCTGTCCCGGAAGAAATATGTTTAACTCTGCACAGTATTAAGATTTGGGATTAACTACCAAACAATGAAATCGGAATACTATTTTTCATTTTAAAAGAATCACAGAATTGTAGGGGCTTGAAGGAACCTCTGGAGTTCATCTAGTCCCCTGCTAAAGCAGTTCTAGAGTAGGTTGCAAAGGAAATCATCCAGACAGATTTTTAATAACTTCAGAAGAGAGTCCACAACTTCTCTGGGAAGCTTGTTCCAGGGCTCTGAACTTTCCTGAGTGCTCAAAACTTTACTAAGAGTGCGGCCTTATCAAAATATGCGAAATGTTTCGAAAATACATGACAGTATAAAAGGTATTTAAAATATAGTATCAAAAAACTGTTGAATTTCTGAATAAGAAATAATAGTAAGCTGATATCAAGTATTTTGCATTATATGAACCAGACAAACATGATTTTTAAATTATTAAGAAATAAAACAATTTGATCATAATGTGTCCCTTTATTACTACTCTTAGCATGTTGACCTGCAACAAGTACATGACTAGTAACTATATCACCTAGTCCTGGTACAGTTGGAGTTTTAGTAAGTATTTTGTTTCCAAATATCCAAGGCCAGTAACTTCAAAAACCAACCAACCAACCAACCAAACACAAAAAAACACACCCCAAATTCTACCAAATATACAAACAAACAAAAATGAAAGGAAAAGTTTATGCATATGTCTGTATAGAGCTATTTAAAAGTAGGAGGGTTAATTTGTGCTCACTAGGTAACATACCCAGTGCTGACAAAAGATAATGTCTTCATAAATGTGCTTAATGGATTAACTAAAACCTACCTTCTCTGTTAAGTTTTACCTAGAGCAGCTTAGCACATAAAAATGCATAAGCTTTCTTATTTACACTCTACAATGAAACACTGAAAATGTGTTCCGTAATATCTTAATATTGTTCCTTAGAATATCTTTAATATAATAATATTGTTCTTTTTCAGATTTGGAAATTAATTGAAAAACATTTAGTTTAGTCTCTTATAATGGTTTACATTTTAAATTTATGTGCGCTACTGCATAATGAAATCAAAGGTGTCTGTAGTTTATGGTATCCCCATAAAAACAAAACAAAAAAATATCAAATCATACATTTCACTATGCTCTTGGAGGAATGTTAAGAGAAATCACGGAATCACAGAATTGTAGAGGCTGGAAGGGGCCTCTAGAGATCATAGAGACCAGCCCCCCTGCAAAAAGCAGGCCCCCTACAGTAGGCTACACAGGCAGATGTCCTGGCCAGTCTTGAATATCCACAGAGAAAGAGAATCCACAACCTCCCTAGGCAACCTGTTCCAGTGCTCTGTCCTCTGGGGTATATAGTTCCTCTTCTCTTCTGAGAACCAGGTACCTGGAAATATCAGCAATCCATGAAACTGGAGCATGAACTTTTTCTTTAACTCCCAGTGCACTGCATGATGTTATCATGTGGAATACTGATTAAAAAAAAATCATAAAACCATGACAGGCTTTTTTCCCATCTGGATATTCTGAGGTCCAGACAAAAATGAAATTTTTAGGTTGCAGTCATTCCCTGAAGCTCTTTCTATAGGAAACCTATATGAAGTTGCAGAGTTCTAAAATTTCCAGTTATTGTCAAATTTGAAAGAAATTAATTAGAGGGCTAAGATGGTACAGAGAGCATGAGTGTAATGGTCAGATAGCTATGTTTGCCTTAGGAGGCTGTATTAAGAGGAAAATTTGTTTTATGTGGTACAGAAATAGAAGTTGATGATTTTCATAAAGTTCAGAAAGAAGACTACGAACTTTGCAATTTATTAAACTATAAATAGATAAATAAAATTGATCTAGAATATTGGATTGTTGTAAAGAACTCTAATTAAAAAGAATAGAAAGTATTTATAATACACTATTTTTTTCTTCTTAAGAATTTTGATCATTATGTTGCGTAAATTTTATACACAGGAAATTATTTTCTAATGTGGGATGATGGTGAGCAAGAAGCATAATATATAAGCAGTAGCTAGTATATATGCAGGAATACTACTTAGTCTGCTTACTTCAGAACTAGTGCAGTCATCTTGGCAGCACATTTTGCAAGTTCTAAAGACATCTATGACTCACAGAAAAGCCTTGTTTCTCAAATTTGATTTCTACATCTACCTTTGAAATAGAAAGAATGGCATTAAATAAACAGTATCTTTTTAATATGAAAACCTCATGGTCATGTTGTAACTGTTCCAAATCCCTACTCAGTGCACCAATCCAGACTATACTGTATGATCTGAAGAAATCAACTGAATAGACATATTGCAATAATGGATGCAATAGCCCTTAATTTTCAATAATGTATGTAGTATGAAGACAATTCTTAACATTAAAATCAGCAGCCTGTTTGTTTTGTTTTTAAGGAAATGTTTGCCATCCTGTAAAAGAACTGCATTTATTATTTAAATCAACTGCTTGCACAGATGACACTTGGATAAAGTGCACTAAGAAGCATATTATTTCCATGCATGGCAATTTACATGTGAAATTTCCATTAGCGATAATGACAGTGGCACATATAGATCTCTAGTTCACTTTAGCATTAATTGCATTCATCTATGTAAGTACTTGGACTTTCAATGACATTATATCCACAGCTCTACAAAGTCAGATGAGATCACAGCCTGGAGAGGCTAAACTTTAAGCACTGTTGTTACTAATGGCAGGTAATAACTAAAACCTTAATCTTCACCATTGTTGAAATACAGTATCTCATAAACTTCATTCTAGGGAAAAAACACTAATGAAATATGTTTCCTGAATTTACTAGACTACTAAGATAAAACTAGTTGTCAGATTATTTTTAAGCATGCTATGCTAATAGTCACTAAATTACCATTTATTTGAATAGGTATCTGTGAAAATCCTCTTGAGATTTCCCAAATCTTCAAGAGGAAGCATTAGATTTCTCATAAAACTTCATGAACTTTCAGGAAATCCGCTGAGAATATCATATAAGTGAACTGAGAGAGCTAATTAGAGAACAACTGATATTTTTTATAAAATTCAAACTGACTTTGTATTAGATGTCAAGATACTAAGCAGAAACAGCTTAAAGTACATTCCAGTTCAGCAAGTGCACTATTTAAGCCAAATCAAACTTCACATATTTCTGTTAATGAAGTTATCAGAACTTTGGAGTTCTCAAATTACTTGTTATGAAAAATCTCTGAGGTATATTTTAAGCAAAATAAATCCAAATTGTACTTGATATCATTATGTAAATATCACATGACATCTGATTTTTGCTCATCTTCAGCACGTACAAAAAAAGAGTACAAGAAAAAATACTCTTTAATTATCTTAATCTTGAATTATATAATGAAACAAGCACAGCCTGAGCATGATATGAAGTGTAACAAAATGTTACAGCATTCGTATTTGGTGTCCAGCAGAATTTCCAAATCTATAAAAAACCTAGTTTACTTCTGAGGTATTTGCAAAAACTCTTAGAACCTGGAGAAATGTAAAGCACTGTTCAATCCCTCCTCCCTGGACACTGCCCTGCATAGATCATATGACATTTAAGACCTTACATAATCAGTACTGATCAAACCAAGAGCAATTTAACCCAGTACAGAACTCATCTTCAAATAGGATGGATGCTGAATTTTGATTTTTTTCACTAATTTTAATTTGAATGTGAATTCTACAGTATGAATCAATATGGTTAAAATACAAAGATGAATTGTAGTTGTACTGGATGATATATCTTGACAAGAGGATTGAGTGCTCCCGCAGTAAGTTTGCAGATGACACCAAGTTGGGAGGAAGTGTTGATCTGACTGAGGGGAGAAAGGCACTACAGAGGGACCTGGATAGACTGGATCGATGGGCCAAGGTAAACTGTATGAGTTTCAATAGGGCCAAGTGTTGGGTCCTGCATTTTTGTCACAACAACCCCAGGCAACCCTACAGGCTTGGGGAGGTGTGGCTGGAAAGCTGCCTGACGGAAAGGGACCTTCGTGTACTGAAGGACAGTCGGCTAAACATGGGCCAGCAGTGGGCCCTGGTGGCCAAGAAGGCCAATGGCATCCTGGCTTATATCAGGAATGGTGTGGTGAGCAGGACTAGGGAAGTAATCCTGCCCTTGTACTCGGCACTGGTGAGGCCTCACCTCATGTACTTTGTTCAGTTTTGGGCACCTCAGTACAGAAAGGACATTGAGGTGCTGGAGCAGGTCCAAAGAAGGGCAACAAGGCTTATGAAGGGCTTGTAGAATATGCCCTATGAGGAGAGATTGAAGGAACTGGGGCTGTTTAGTCTGGGGAAGAGGAGGCTGAGGGGAGACCTTATTGCTCTCTTCCAATATCTGAAAGGTGCTTACAGCAAGAGTGGGGCTGGTCTCTTCTCAGTGGTGACAGGACGAGGGGAAAGTTGTGCCAGGGTAAATTTAGTTTGGATATCAGGAAAAACTTCTTTACAGAAAGGGTTGTCAATCACTGGAATAGGCTCCCCACGGAGGTGGTTGAGTCACCATCCCTGAATGTGTTCAAAAATTATTTGGATGTGGTGCTCAGGGACATGATTCAGCAGAGGGTTGTTAGAGTTAAGGTAGTTTGGTTAGGTTGTGGTTGGACTTGATGATCTTTAAGGTCTCTTCCAACCTGAGCAATTCTATGATTCTATGATTCTATGACTATTCAATTGAAACACTAAACAAGGCTCGTTTCAGTTTTAATCACAAAATCCTTGATACACAAAGTTGCTTGCATTGGGATCATATGTGACAATGAAAATGTCAGTTATTGTACTTTAGATTCAATTTAGGCCAGGTCTGTACTTGTAAGCAACTATCAATAATATCACTCAGAAATGCACTGTTAGTAATATGTTACCAAGATTAATTTATTTTGTAATTTTAAACATTTGATAGCCAAATAGTTATCCCAAATATCTTTGTAACATATCTATGATTTTACTACCTGGTGGTTCCGATTTCTCCCTGTTAACTCTAAGATGATCTTGGGCAAGTGCCTTAGAATTTGACAACAATTTTTACATGTCAAAGCTAGGTTAGAGAACTGCCACACTTTCTATGGAGCTAACAACTATCAGCAGAATTATTATTTCATAAATAATATTTATATTTCTCCTGAGAAACGTGAGGATTTCCCAGCAAAATTGATTCTGTATTTACTTGTCTTCTTTAACAATATCTGAATTCAATTTTTACCAGCAACTCTATGTTGATCAGAGATAACTCTTCAAATCTCTAACAGAATAATGCTGGCAAGTTTTTACAGTAGATCTGTCTTTATATCAGTCTTAAAATTAGAATAAATTGTATCAGCAGTCATGACTCCCTTAAGGCTGATTCAGAAAATTGTGATTACATAAAGCACTCGTGCTAAAGTTACATTTCCTGCACCTTTCACATTTTATTCTACATAACTACATAGAAGGGAGTGGGGACAAACAAGAAGATTTTATAATTGGTGAAAATACTCAGCAGTTCTTTCTCAGCAGTGTACAGGTCTGTGTGGGGAAAGTGGACTGTGAACTTGGATGGCTTTAAAACAATTTTTTAACTTGTGTCAGTATGGTAAGCTCCAGGCATGTAATGAATCAATATCTTTATCCGTCTGCCTCACTGAAGTGTGCACCTACACTCAAATATGGGCCAAACAAGAAGGATTTTTTAAATCACAGTTTATTAATTTTTTTGAATTTTAAGTGAGGAATATAGATTTAAATATTTTCCTGCAACAGATCGGCAGCAGTGATGAAGCAAAATAATATTCTGAACACTCCTAACAATTAATGTTTAGGATTTTTGTTTTCTTTACCACTTGATTGCTTTTAATTACTAGTTACTACCCAATCTCTTCACCACCAGCTGCTTGGCAATATTTTCGTTACAAATATCTAAGTATTTTATTGTCTTCACTGTAATATTACAAAGCAATGGAAAGCAGTGTTCATCTGTCACTGGTTAGAATGCATGAATAGTTGTGGAGTAGAGTAATTTTTATTACCGTACTTGAAAACAACACCAACGCTTGGCTAGCTCTCTGAATTTTCTAGATTTTTATGAAAAATACATAGATGCCAATTTATGAACATCGCACACTAAATCTGCATCAGGATTCTTTCAACTGCATTAAGGACTAAGCAGGTTGTACATTTAAAAAGTATAATCATATTTCCTACTTTCATTAGCTACGTTAAGAAGGAATGCAGTGCAATCCACAGCAAGTGACAGAAGTTGACTGAAATTTTTTAGGAGAAAAAGCAGGTCAAATCTTTAACAGATATTTCTTCCTAATTTACAACGTTTATTTTGACAAATGTAAGTAATTCAGTATTTGGGGAAATGAAAAGAAATATAAAATTTTGATTTTGAGAAAGCGCAATGATTCTTTTTTTGCCTTTCCTTCAGGATTTTTGTTATTTCAGTGGACAAATAACATCATTTTCCTACCTCAAAATATGACTGAATATTATTACAATAGTAGAAAGATATATATTTCCTCTTTAAGGAAGTGTTCTACTGTTTGCCAAATAATACCAAATAATAAATACTTATACAGATCCACACAAACAATCAAGCAGTTAAGAAAAGGATTCCCTATATTGCCCTGAAAAACACACAGAATGGATCTATAAGATAATGCAAGTTTAGCCTCAAATACTGTATTTTTATCTTATTCACTCATCAGGCTTCAGGAGATATATTTCCCTCCTCATTGCATAACTTAAGAGTTGAATTTGTTGTAAAATGATCTTTTTTTAATTTTTTTTTCCAGTTACATGTTTTCATGTCAAATGACTTTCTGTTAAATGCCTGACACAGAATTATACATATAATTAACAGATCAACTGCTCTGAGAAATAAAGACTTTTCTTGGAACCATAATTGTTTCTTTTCAAGCATAATGCTCTCAGCAGGGAATTTGATTTCTTTACTTTTTGGTTGCCATCTGCAAAACAGATTTCAATATTAGATATGTAAAATATTTAATGTCTTTTGTTTTACTTTCTGTGAGGAGGTCAAATGTTAATTTAGGTCTCATCATATAAAGAAATAAAGATACTGACGCATTGTACAGCTTCAGAATTCAGATAGCAGAAATATAGATTCCCAGCAAGCAGTATGGGCAGATCTTCACATAGATAATCTGAGTTTTATTCAGGTTTATTGCGTACGGTGTTCTTAGAATAAGAAGTGTTGAAAGTAGGTTTACTGAGAAGGTTATAGTATTTGTATCAAGAGTCTCTAATGGATGATTTTCAATAATTTTGGAATATACAATTTCCAGCACATTGCCAAGGTACTGGGAAGGCCATTTGGAATTCAAGATGCTTCACAAGTGGTTACATTTATAAACCATAAACTTCATTCTGTAATATTCTTCACAAATGAGCTTTTTCAGTACTCTTACCATCATGGCTTTTGAAGTTGCTTTCTAGGCTTTAAGAATATAGATGATATACAGCTTATTCAAAATTCAGAAATACTGCAGATGAATTACACATTCCCATAAATGTATTAGCTAGTTATGAATATTGCTAATATATCAAATACTGAATTAAATAAATGAAGAAATTACTGCAGCTTAAACAGAAATAAAAGCTGTCTATTAAATCTACCTTATTCTGAAACAGGTACATAACTCACCTAATAAAATACTTAACAAATTTAATCAAAATCACTGTACCTGCTGCATCAAATACATCACATATTGAATGAAATACACCATCTAGAAATCATATAGATATTAAACTAAATCATGTTGAACAGCTATATGATTTACTAAATTAAATAAACAGGGTCAATACAGTAGTCACTGAAGCTAGCATATCAGATCATAAGCAAACACAAAGCTCAGATGTTTTGAAAGAACTTGTCATACATTCTGAGATAGGTCTTAGAAAAGAGTTATCTTTAAATGAACAAAGTTTTCCAGAGTCTCGGGAAATTAATTTTTAAAGAGTCATTGAATAAATATCCTACTAATTTATGTATCATACTTGAACAAGAACTGCTATCATTCCTAGATATTCGATGCCCCCAAAATTGTAAAACTAATGGTAAATCAGATATTCATGAAATTCATATTAAAAAAAAAATGCTCCCTGATAAACTCTACAAGTTCAAGATGAAAAAAGTATTTAATGATATTTCTAAGCAACAGTGACAAACTTAAGCCCAGATTGCAGGTTAAATGTGACATAGACTTGTCTTTCCTGATATAATTTTTCAAAGGGCAAAAATTAGTTATTAAAAAAATATATATTCATGGAAGAAGTATGGAATCAAACTTTCTCTCATTATATTTAATCAAGATTCTGCCAATTATAGTGGTTTCTGTACATTAAGCTCATAATCTTTTATCATCATTATTATGAGGTATAATTTTATAATAAGCATTTTTGAAGACAAATCTAAATGAATGTAAGCATTTTACAATACATTCAATTTTCTCCAGTTATAAATCTGTGTGTAGGTTGGATTTCACTTTTAAGATTCTCTAATTCCTAAAATAAGCATCATGCTTATGTCCTATTTCATACAGAAACTACTGCCCTTTATACATTCAAAACTGAAAGAGTGAGAGACTAATCTATGTAATATAAGTAATTCAGAAATTAAGACATTTAGCTGAGAGGTGTAGAGATCAATTTCCTTTGAGCTTCAAAGAAAAAAATATATTCTTTTTAACATACAGTAAATACTTTTATTTAAGTGGAATGTTTTCAGTAAACATGTAGATAAGAAAATAAGAACTTCAATATTTTTTCTTGTTTTTCCTCCTAGGACCTTTAAATATTAGTTTCTACCAGGAAATGAAATAAAATAAAACTTTAAAAAAAAAAATCTTAGGCAATGCCCCTGGAACAGTAAATGACACTGCTGCTTGTTAAACAGTTTCAATAAGTAACTAAAACATAAGATAATTTTCTCTGAAGGCATTTACTAATCCTGAGGTGTCAATATATAGACACATAATAACTTTGAAGAAGACTTTTATTCTTAATTCCTCTTGTCTGAGGAACAGGAGACTAGCTGGATTCCTTCACCCTCTAGAGCATCATTTATAATGCAAACTAGCAGTCAATACCAAAAGCAGATGTTTTATGAAAACTTGTCTTGATCCCTCAGTGTTAGTCCCTTTAACTCATGCTGAGAAGCTAAAGTAAAAATGAGAAACAATATTGATATAAAGAGCTAAGGATGAAAAAGCTGTGTCAGAATTAAAAAGGTATACTAGTCTTCACAGAGAAACTTACATTGAGTTTCCCAGTTCAGTAACTTGAACTCAACAGTCCTTAAACTGTAATTCTTTAAATTAGACTGCTTTCATGCAAGTTTCAGAGTTTCTGTTTTGAAGAAAATATATTTGCATCCTCAGAGACAGTCAACATGACTTTAGAAAGTTATCCAGTAAAAGGTCAATTGTGAGAACACTAGTACGCCCATAACCTTTCACTTCTAAGGAAAAACTCTGAAGAAGCCTGGAGGAGAAGTAGCTTGTATTGTTCCAATAACTTTTATTCTGTAATCTGTTCCCATGTAATACATCTAAAGAATCTTTTGACCCCTACTCTATTTTACTGTTTTCAGGAAAATCAGTATCATTGGCTATCATCTCGTCTGTGCCTTAATAGTCAAGGATGGCTATGTTTAAATTTCAAAGTCCTGACAAAATAGTAATTCTGAACAATTAGTTTGCTCTAGGTTGCAGGGTTTCAGTGTATAAAGAGATCTTTTTCTGGAGATCCCTCCTTTTTGGAGTTTTCCACCATGAGCCTAGATCCTCGGATATGGGTGAGCATTTCTTCCTTGATTTTCTCTTTTCCACCACGATAATATTTCCAACTATAACACCTGTAAAGTACCATCCTAGCTGCACTACTCTTCCAACTGTACATTTGTTGACAGTACAGGGTGGAATAAGAAGATGCTTGTAGAGAAAGAAATATTGAGGTTTAACTGAAGAAGAATGACATCAGTGTGCCGCACAGTTTTGATTCTTGAAAGACTTAAATGTTAGTCAAATTCTCAGAAAATAAACACAACAGTACGTAACATATATCTGTTTATGATTACTTAATATACTTAAGGATAACTTTGATAAACAATGAATAGTGGAGGATATTTGCTTTGTTACACCCTCTTGAGCAGCCTCAATGTAGAGCTGAGGAATGACGGTCTCACTGTGATGGCCCATTCAACATATCCATAGAGGATGCAGCTCCGCCAGCATTTGAAAGGGTAGAATTTCCACATGACAGAATGCAGCTGTTGAACATAACATGAGGAGCTGCTTTTCCAGCCACAAATTATGAATATCTAGACATTTGTTTTTCTTATCCATGCATTAGATGCAGTCTATCTACTTAGCTCAAAAAAATATGAGTACAGAATGCAGTGAAGGGGAAAAAAAAAATTAAAAAATTATTTGACTTCTTGACTTTCACTGTAGGAATAATCTGCATCATTTTTAATTTTACCCAGGCCAAGTAGATAGCATGCTAAATAGTCAAGTGCTCCACTACAGCAGACAGCAGTCTAGGAAAAAATGCAGACCTACATCTACTTTTTTTAGACTACACGTTAAAGACATGTAAGATTGGCCATTAGGTCTTCAATACCTTTTACTGAAGTGATATTTGATAGCTGCATTTTGTACTTTTAGGTTGATGAGATGAGTCACAGAAAATAACCATATATAAATAAAATATGATTTTATTATTCAAAAAATAGACATACATTTTAATAAGCAGCTAATCAAAATTTGTTTAAGGCATTTTACAGATCCTTTGGGAAAGATGAAGCATGGTTCATTAAAACAGGACAGGCAAAAAATCTGTATTTAAATCTGTTTGATACCAAGGGTTTAATCACAGAGGAGAGCCCTTTCTTACTGTACCAAAATGTAACAAAAAAATCCCCAAACAAATATTTTTTAAAAAGTTGGTCTCCAGATACACATTTATCTATTAAGATATGTATCAATATATCTTTCTATCTAATAACAAATCCATGATCTGCTTTTACTGTTTGAAACAGCTGTATCATCTGCTTTATAGAAATAATAGAAGAAGGAAAAGGAAAGAAGACAATAATTTTAAGTTATTTCCTTTTTGGAATAAGGACTTCTGTGTACATAAATAATATGCAAGCATACAGGAATACTTTTATTAAATTAAGATTAAATTTTTTCATTTTACTCCTGAATCTCTGGAAAGGGCAGGAAAGGCCGTACTTCAGGCTCAATAAGGTATCTGTTGAAAATATTGAGGCAAGCTAGATTCTTGTCACAAAAAGAGGAATAAGCATGATTTAAATGTATTTTGTATAGAATATTTTATTTCTCTTCGTGGAGATGGTTTGAAGCAATTAGGCTCAAACTCTTCTAACAAAATATAGAGAAAATTTGTATCTCATCACTTTGGCTTTGACTCTTTCCCTTTTTTTCTCTGCTATTAACTATTGATGAGTCTTACCAGAAACTTTAAATATGGAAGATAAAAAAAATCTAGAAATTTATGAAAAGTGTAAAAAGTATGAATTGTATAAAAAATAAATAAATTGAAGACTTTATACAAAGTCTTAGAAAAATTATGCCAGCTGCAAAGGGAACCCTAATCTTGAGGCTGAGAAATGTATTTGTAAGCAGGCAACTCATTATCTGTGAGAAATAAAATGGCAGCAGCTGCTGGAGGAACTTTCACATTAAAAAAAAAAAAAAAAAAAAAAAAAAAAGTTATCTGGATCTCTTCCAGGTCAGAATGCAAAACCTGTTTGGTTTTTCTACTTCCTTCCCACAGAGTGCTGAGATTAAGGCTGATTCCTTAGAGATTTATTGTAAATGCTTATCAACGTTCTTTGCTAAATTTCTCAAGGGTTTTTGTGGGATTTACTTGTTCAGGCTTCCAGAGTATAACATGAGAATTCATTCTTGTTTCCTTAAACACCCTGTTTATATTGTCAGTGCTAAGCAGGGTTTTATACACCTTTCTCTGCTCCTGACAAAGTACATATTACTGTGATAAGCTGGAAACTGCTAAGCCTCCTTAGTACTGCTTGTTTTCTTTCACACTCGTGTATTACATTAAAAGGCAGGGTGAAAAGCCTTGCTCATCATTTACAACTAAAAAACACAAGAAGTGCTGTTTGAAAATCGAAACTATTAAAGTAAACAAGCAACTAATCAAGGGAGATTAGCAAAGAAATCTGCTCTAGTAATTGCAGGGAACAAAAGACACAGTTGAACACAGTGAAAGAGCCAAATTCCTTTCTCCTTCAACCTGCTATCATATAAGCTCCCATGCAAAGCATCAGACAGGTCCAAGAGGGCCTGTACAGTAAGTCCTGCTTGAATGTTGGCCTGATATGTGATGCTGGGTAACATCATGCCTTAGATACAGGTGAGACCTATGTATCCTGTTGTAAAACATTTTGAAAACTATAATGAAAAATTAAATATAATTATCATTATTATTAAATTCATTTCCTTTACCAGATGTCTCTAAAAGATAAAGAAATTGAAGAATATTTTCTATCTTGATTCTCTTGTTTCCCTCCTGAGGACTCAAATATGTGGCACGGGGTTAATAAGCAATGCTCTAGAATTTATGTTCCTTATTGGAGTGTGACCTGTGCAAAGAAAACCAATGCTTTGGCTGGATCCAAAGAATATCAGAAGAGTTTTTCCTCTTCTGTAAAAACAACAACAAAGCCTGAATTTTGTCTGATTTATTTTGTACTATTGAGAAAATCTCAAGTGGAAGAAAATCAATTACTTATGAACCTTATTAACCACTAGATCTCTCCTCTGTTTATGGAAACGTGACCTGTTTCACTTTTTGGATGTTAATTCTCTGTCTTTCTAATGGTCAGTCGCATCATTCTCCCATTTCACAGAAAGAATTGCAGAGAGGGTAGTTGCTTATTCTTGCTTATGCAGAAATAGTAATTTAAACAAAGGATATAACACACAAAAATGCATTGAATTTCATGGCATTTGATTTTCATTCAGATGCAACTGTCTATGAAAAGAATTGTCAAAGACAGCTCCCTGCTTGTTGTCAGTGGGGAATGATTTCAGAAATATCTGTCTAAATCTTCCCTGACATTTTCCACTGTATTTTTTTGGTAAGAGTTTAAAGGGCATCTCCCTACTATTTAATCCCAGCTCTCAAAAATATCTCCAAAGAATTTTCTTATTAGCATCTGAAAGAAACTGCTACCTTTAAAGAAACCTTGGCAACCACAATTTTGAAAATGCATAATACACCTTCTTAAGAAGATTTACTTCTGTCACAAAGATGAGTAGATAGTGTATATTTCACTGGGAATGTTCAAGTCCTTCCGGTGGTATTTCCAGTCATAGGAAGGAACAAATATGGATAATGAGAATTATGTTTCCTGAAGTGCCTGCAGACTTTTGTCAGTTTGATATAAGAAATCCACTTGGTCCCCTCTTCTAATTTCTCAGTACTGAAGGATATGCAGAAGGATGGGTAGAACTGCTCTCTATGAAATCCTGCTCATTCTAGGGATAAATTGAACTGAAATTGAAATCTGAACTGCTCAAAATGTGTAACACATAAAAGAAACATATTTTTGAATATCTGGAAATGAACAAACAACAACATAACAAACAAACAAAAACCCACAAACCAATGCCATGGGCTGAAACTAAGTTTGTGTTAAATAAATTGGACTATCTGAATAGAAATAGGAGTCAATTCAAATAAGAAATAACATATGCAAATAGCATACGTTCTGTTAAAAATAGAAAATCTGCTAAGCTGTATTATAGGCTTGATAAGATTGTGTTTGAAATTACCACTATCTCCTTATGGTTTCATCAGGTGCCCATAAGCAATATAAAATCAGACAACATTTAAACACATAGATTTAACTTTCTAAAACACTCATAACAGAAACTAAGATCATTATGTCAATTCTATGTCATCACCAGTTGGATAGGTGAGGAGAGAGCAGTGGGTGTTGTGCACCTTCACCTCAGCAAGGCTTTTGACCCTATCTCATCTAACAAACTGGCTGACTGGCATAGATCAGAATGTTTTGATCAATGGCGCAGAATGTAGTTAATCATAGAATCGTTTGATTTGGAAAGGACTCTAAACAGCCGTATAGTCCATCTCCCCTGCAATGAGCAGGGAAACCTACAGCTAGATCAGGTTGCTCTGGTCCAGCCTGACCTTGAATGTCTTCAAGGACAGGGCATCTGCTGCCTCTCTGAGCAACCTGCGCCAGTGCCTCAACACTTTTATTGTAAAACACCTTTTCCTTGTATCCAGTCTAAATCTCCCCTCTGTTAGTTTGAAACCACTTCCCCTTGTCCTACCACAACAGACCCTGCTGATAGTCTGTCCCCTTTCTTCTTATAGCCCCCATTTAGATACTGGAGGCCTGTGGCTAATGATGTTCCCCAGGGTTGGTACTGTGTTAGGTCTTCTTCAGCATCTTTATCAGTGACCTGGATGAAGGGATAGAATGTACTCTTAGCAAGTTTTCTGATGATATGAAGCTGGAAAGAGTGGCTGACACACCAGAAGGCTGTTCTGCTATTTAACAAGGTCTGAACAGGTTGGAAAGTCGGGCAGAAAGGAACCTTACAGTGTTCAAGAAGGGCAAATGCAGAGTCCTACACTTGGGGAGGAATAACCACATGAATCAGCACAGGACAGGGGTAGATCTACTAGAAATGAACTCTACAGAGAAGGATCTGGGTGTCCCAGTGGACAACAGGTTGAAAATGAGCCAGTAGAGTGCCCTTGTGGCCAAGGCCAGTGGTATCTTGGGGCACATTAAAAATAGAGTGGCCAGCAGATAGAGGGAGGTGAGCCTCCACGTTTATGCTGCCTTGCTGAGGCCACATCAGGAGTACTGTGTCTAGTTCTGGATTCCTCAGATCAAGAAAGTCAGGAAAATTCTAGAATTTTAGAATCCAGCAGAGGGCCATAAAAATGATGAGAGGTCTGGAGCATCTCCATTATGAGGAAAGGCTGAGAGACCTGGGGCTGTTCAGCCTGGAGAAGAAAAGAGATATAAATAACAGTGGGAATCAGGTGGATGGGGCCTGCATCCTTTCAGTGGTGCCCAGTGATAGGACAAGGGGCAATGGGCATAAAATGGAATGTAGAGATTTCCATAGAAACGTGAGGAAGGAAGAACTTAACTTTACTGTGAGGGTGACAGAGCACTGGAATAGACTACCAAGAGAGATCATGGAGTCTTCTCTGAAGATATTCAAAATCTGCCTGGATGGTTTCCTGTGAAACCTATTGTAGGGAACATGCTTTAGCAGGGGGTTGTACAAGATGATCTCCAGAGGTCCCTTCCTATCCCTAACATTCTGTGATTCTAGAAGTATTACTTATTATTTTTAATAATTATTTTTATATCACAAATCTCAAAATAATGAAATGTAGTGACTATCTTCTCCATAGCAACGTAACCTCCTACAATAACATCTTCACACTTACTTACTACATATCTATCTTTAGTCATAATTCATCAAGAAACTTGGGCTTTCGTACATTAAGTTTACTTCATAATGATGTACCTGAACAAGCTAAATGTTCTTAAGTTTGCACCATACATCAATACTTTCTTTATGGTATGGTAACACTAGAACAAAAAAGTCTTTTTCTTTAATTGTAGGAATTTATGAAACTATTTGATCTCCAGAGAATACAATTTCTATGTACTGAATCTTATGGGACAGTCTGGCAATAATTGTGTCCAGAATGCAGAAACAATACCAAGCCCTGGCTTCAGATGCTGACCCAAGAAGTATTTCAACTTCTCAAAGGCAAAATTCATATATACAACTTTTTTATGATCTCATTTCCCTGAGAAGAAATTCTTGCACAGAAGGTGGTGAAGCACTGGAACAGGTTGCCCAAGGAGGTTGTGGATGCCCCATCCCTGGATGCGTTCAAGGCCAGGCTGGATGTGGCTCTGGGCAGCCTGGTCTAGTGTTTGACAGCACTGCCCATGGCAGGGGGTTTGAAACTAGATGATCTTTGAGGTCCTTTTCAACCCAGGACATTCTATGATATGATTCTATGAATTTATGTAAAAATGGTTATCAATTAGACACTAGAGCTGACAAAAAAAGTTACCAAATATCTTCCCTTGTTAAAAACAGCAAAGGTGAAAATTGAATATTAAATAATACAAGAATTATTAATGTTTATTTTAAAATTTTGTATAAAAATGAAAATCTAATTTTTTTTTTATAAATGTCTTTCAAATTACTGTTTACAAACACTGATACTTGTTCCAAGAGAAGTAAAGAAAGATGGTGCCTCTTTTTCCAATTTCAAGAGAGCTTTTTTGTTTATTTTCTATGAGTTACATATCTAGTAAGGGATTATGAGCTCTGAAAACAAGCTACCAACTGAACATGAGATGACTAGTTCTGGTAGGGCTTACAGGCCATCAGAGAGGTAAAAACTCTTTACGTGATAAGAAATGAAGCTGTCAAAAATCTTCATAAGAGCAACATCAGTAATATTCTCAGTAAGTGTCTCTACAAAGAATAAGGAAAAATAAAGAGTCAAGAAAAAACTTCACTGAACTCCAGAAGGGGTAGAATTTGGATAGGGATAATGGAATAAAATCTTTGAAACCTTCTAAACTGATCCACATTTTGTGTGCTATTGCGTGCAAATAAAACTGAACATTTTCTATTCCCAATGTCCTCTGTAAAGCTGATGAATGCATATTTTTCTACATGTTGTAGGAAAATGTGATTAAAATTAACATTAGGTAAGGGACTTAAACATGTCAAGAAATCAGGAGGGACTGGAAGGAATTTCTCTTAGAAGAAAATGCTCAAGTTTTTATTTTAGTGTGCTTTATATTAGCTGATGCACTTTCCTTGTAGTTTGGCTGTACTGCTGTCAGAGATACAGTGAACTCTTCTTGCTGTACGTTGAGTATAGTTTCGCTATGTTGTGAAGACTTACAAAAGAGAAATTTTCCAATCAATCCAAAGAGTTTGTAAAGAACTGGATTATTAGGGGAAGTCACATTTTTCTGTGAATTGTACAGAGGAAGATATTTTAACTGGGTGACAGCTTAATATTCCAAATATTTGGATAGAAACAACTTTTTCTGCATGTAATAGCTTGGTACACTTTCTTTTGTATATTATGGTTCTTTTTTACATATAGCAATGTCTAAAACTTCAGAAGAAGAGTATTTGCCAAACTGTTTAAAGGATATTATATAGCATGCCGAATAAAAGTTCTTGAATGATTATGCATACACTGCCCCACAGCCCATTGTTACTGTTTCCTTTTTCTGCTGAGTGTCCTTCTGTTTTTGTGCTGTTACTTTTTTAAATGACAAGTTTATTTCACAGAATCACAGAATCATAGGGGTTGGAAGGGACCTCCAGAGATCATCGAGTCCAACTCCCCTGCCAAAGCAGGTTCCCTACATGAGGTCGCACAGGTGGGCGTCCAGGCGGGTCTTGAATATCTCCAGAGAAGGAGACTCCACAACCTCCCTGGGCAGCCTGCTCCAGTGCTCCGTCACCCTCACCATAAAGAAGTTCTTGCGCACATTGGTGCGGAACTTCCTATGCTCCAGTTTCTGGCCGTTTCCCCTTGTCCTGTCTCCACACACTGCTGAAAAGAGTCTGGCCTCGCCACTTTGCCCCCCACACCTTAGATATTTACAGATCTGGATCAGGTCCCTAAGGTACCTAAAGGTACCTTAAGGTATACATTTTGCATACAAATAATTTATTTGCAGTGTAAATTAAGAATAAAGCTTTTGTGGTAATATAGATTATTTAGATAACAGGAAAGAGTCACTTTTCAGCTGATTCTAATCCTACTGTGGAGTTTCTTAACTGCTCAGTAATGAGCCCAGTCATCAAATGAGCATTTCCTTGTTTGATTTACTCCTTAGTTTATCTGTGAGAAAATTAAACAGAAACCATCCTAAGGAAAAAAAGTTAAAGCAGTACATGAGAGGTTATTCTTTGACTAAACAACTGGCAAGGAGAAAGCTTTGCCTGCTCAAGTGCTCTCATTCCCAGGAGGACAACTAACACACAAGTCCATTCACACAGGAGACTTCTGAGGTGTTTTATATCCTCTGACTCCCTGACAGTATAAACTGAGCCCCACTGAAAGAAGTTTAATCTGGTCCAGGCCCAGCTAATTTCCAATTCTATTCAGCTCATTCATTTCATGGCCAACCCTCACATCTCTGTCCTGACTATGAGGACTCAGCAGTTAGTAGGCTCAGCAGGCCTATCACAATTTTAAAAGTGGGAAGCAGAAGTTAGTGAGGAGATTGCGGAGACCTCCAAGTTTGGCAGTCACCCTTTCAAACAACTAATTTTGTAATCACGAAGAATGGCAATGACTGTGATGAAATTCATAACAACTTTGAGTGTGCACACCCCCAGATTACTTCATTTATCACTACATCTTTCAGTGGTAATGATAAGTTGTAACAGAGTATCTTCTTAAACATAATATACAAGGAACTTAGAGGAATTCTTCTAGGAAATGAGGAAACTGAACATTATTTATGAGGCACAAGGTCATTAAATTATGACTTTTTTATTACTTATTTTCTATATAGCCCAGAAAATCAGATGGTATTCATTGGTAAACATGATAGACATGGTAGAATAGTGAACAATTTCCACAAAGAACAATTTTCACTAGTCACAAAAAGAAGTTTCTTTTTCTTTATAAGATAATAAGTATTGTTCAAACTCTCCTAAGACAAAACAAACAACAACAACAACAACAAAAACCCCTAACAAAGAAGGTCACACATTTACTTTTGCTCCGCTTACATGTAGAAGTTAAAACAGGGTCATTACCTCAGTATATAAAGAAAAGTTGTTACTTTCAGAAAATGGTCTTGAATGGACTGAATGGAAACAGTTTAATTTGGGGGATGCAGCACAGTGTTCAGTATTACTAGGATTGATCTTCTCTGCAAATATCAATAATCTTGATGTAAGAAACATGTTGAACTATGATGAAACTTAGAATGGAACTAGACAATCAATATGAAAAGGAGGAAACGAGACATATAAATAAATGTTACACATTAAAGAAAGCAGAAGCAGACAGGAGTATGCTTTAAATGAACTTGATATAACATTGTTACATACTTTGACTACACTTTCCTGTAAATAACTGTGTGTGGTTTTTTTTTTTGTGTCAGAGATGTCTATTTATTTGTACTAGCAAATGGGAGTTGAAATAAGAGGCAGTTTCTGAACTGCCTTGCTGCTCTCAAAAATATTCCCTTATTTCACTGAAATTTGATATAAATGCCAGGAAATAGAGTTACTTTGTTACTACAGGCTGCATTTCATTTCTCCAGCAAAACCTGTATGTATTTACAGCAGTATTTATCTCTGATTCTATTGTTCTTTCTCCCAGCCTCCTCAAGTAAATATAATGCTTTTAGTGTTTTTTAAACCTTTTAGTAAGTATCAGTGAGGCATCAGTGAGCCCTTCAGGGTTAAAAAATAAACACAGTAATCGTCTTATCTGTTACTAAAAACAGAAGACAGCAGTAATTGATACATATTTAAAGTACAAACCCTTTCTGCCAGAGTACGTATGTCCCAAGCTTATCTATGTGCTTGACAAATAAAGAATGCTGAAAAATGTTAAGAAACTATTTGTCTATCAAGATTTTCAGAGTGAGATCTTTCTGTATTGTGTGAACAAAACTTGACTGTGTTAATTTTCAGTACTATGATCATTTTCTTATGAATCAAACTATAATTACCTTTGATAAATATAGTAATGATTTTGGAGTCTTCTTTACTGTTTCCATCTCAACAGAAGCAGGTGAGACATCCTAATAAAAACAGATCGGCATAATTGTCCATTACATGTTCAAGATCACTTTTAGAAGGAATTTCACTTGCTGTTGAAAGGTTGAGACAAACTTATAATACAGGTTTGCATTAATGATTTGCTCTCTTAATGATTTGCTCTCTCTGAAGCAGTTTGAGAGAAGATGCTTGAAGGAAGTGCTCCTCTAAAACCTGGTTTTGAGGTAATATGTTACCAGACCCCTTTGGTGTGGCTTCCAGCTGTGTAACATCAAAAGAAATTTAAGACTGAGACTGATAGGAAGAACAAAGAATGGTATTGCTTTCAGTATGATCCTTGCTTACTTCTGTTAAGAATATACAAGAAGCCTGGGAGTTACCGGGCTACAGATTTTTATGTTAGTATATTTTCTATTAAAATAATAATAATAATAATAATTAAAAAATCTATTAAACAAACTAAAGAAAGATATTTCAAATAATATATTGAAGTAATACCACTAACACCAGTGGTGTTGGCTCAGATCTGTTCATGAAGAAATAGAAGGAAAATCCCAAGCACTTCCTCTTTGGAAAACACTAGCAATAACATGAGTGCTCTACTGTTTTAAATAAATGTTTGTTCAGAGAAATTAATAAATATAGCCTCAAAAAGCATTATCTTGAGAAAAAGCATCATTCAGCTTTTCAGGAAAATAATTAATTTTCTTCTGGAAGAAATAGACAATTCAACTCTTAATTAACACCATTAACTCAAAATTATTAAGAAAAAGAACAGAGAATGGGAACTGAGATGGAATAATTATGTCTATAGAAGAAGATTAGAAGCCAAAGTATTAGAAATTTGTAAAACGAATTTGCAGTGTATGATGATCAGACTATATCTGGGAGAAAAGAGATGGAAAGGAAAATGGGATATTTATGGAATGATAGAACAATGAACTTAAATGGAACAAAATAATCAGCCCAGTCAGTGATCTGCTAAATTTAACACTGAGAGGAATCCTTTTCATTTATATTCATGGTCATTCAGATTTTATTTATTGGCACCATAAGACATTTCAGGATATCACCCTAAAAATGAGGTGAAGAAATAGGGTAAATCTAATAAGAGCAAATATGAAAGATAGCGAGTGCCAACTATCCGGTGCAGCTAAAAGATTGTTAAATAGGGACTTAATGGACAGCAGAAGAGTGATTCGTGAGTCTGATGCTTGGCATAATCACAGACTTTTATATATTCTTTGCCTTAGGCTGATCTCTCCTGGATGCTATACAAAGACTACATCCTTTATAGTCAGTGATCACACCTAGGACATGGATTGTTCCTGGGCACTGGAAAACATAGTACTATACTGAAACTAGTAAAATGTTCTCTAGAACAAAACTGGCTCCTTTTAACTATCATTCTCCCAAGCAATTCCTGGCCCTACTTCAGGAGCCTGAATAATATTTCACGTTCCATGCCTATTTATTTTCAGTTTGTATATTATCAGTTGGATTTAGCAGTTAGGGAGCTCTATATCACATTAGTTTCTATATCCAGGAGGGATCCAAGACTTGTTAACATAAATGTAGGCTAGGAGGATGATTTCATATTGTATTATGGTGAGGTTTAGGCCTTTATATTGGTCTCCTCTTCCTCTATCAAGCCATAACTCATATGTAACTTTATATTACTAGACAAAAGTAAAAAGAACTAGTTTCCTGTAAAGCAGTATCTTTTATTTCCTATACTGCTTTATTATATTGATTGATACTAATTCTAAAACTCCCCTAATTTAGTCTAATTTAGAGCAGTAAAAATTAAAGAAAATAAGTCTGTTCCTTTGCATGAATTACACAGTCCTAGTACTTCATTAAAATGTAAACCTGCCTTTCAGAAGAAAGGTGAAAGTTTTTGGAGCATTTAGAGAGGCAAGACTGCAAATGAAATTGCAATTTTAATATAATAAAAAAGTCACAGTGGTGGTCAATGTTCAAACATCCCCATTTTGCCTATAGACATTATTATAGCATTCTCTCTTCTTATATGCCAGTAAGTATTGCTGGTAATTAATAAAGTGGAGAATAATTAGACAATATAAAAACAAAACAAAAAAAAAGCATAAATTATTTATGAATTTAAAAGGTTTAAATAAATTCTTAGTAGCGAAGGTTCTCCTAAAAAGACTGCTCTATCATTACCAGTGGTGAGGTGCTGAAACAGGCTGCCCAGAGAGGCTGTGGATGCTCCGTCCCTGGAGGTATTCAAGATCACATTGGATGGGGCTCTGAGCAACCTGGTCTAGTACCAGATCTGGAGGTTGGTGGCCCAGTCTGTGACAAGGGGTTGGAACTCGATGATCCTTGGGGTCCCTTCCAACCCAAACTATTCTATGATTTTATAATTACCTGAACTTTTCAGCACCTGCTGAAATCTCTGAAGTTTAGTTGCTATTCATTAAATATCAACCCCCATCCCTACACACAGTTTTTAGCATTGAAACAGAACATTCTCAGATATAAAGCAAAGACTACTTAGTTTGCATATGTACAGCACGTAGCACAAAACAATAGTTTACCTCTTACCCTTACTTTCATTATCATCCCAAGAAAAATGAAAGTATTGGATCATTTGCATTTTCAGAGACTTTTGCTGCTCTAACATACCTACAAATCTATAGCTGTGATCAAGAGAATACACACTGCTTCTTTTTCTGCTAACTCTGAAAAATTACCTTGTTCTAGTAAAAAAAAAGCACAAAGGCATAAAATATGAAAATATTTCAAAAAATTTTAAAGTCAAGCCACACAACAAAGGGCTATTCAGTTTTTATTACTTGTCCTGTGTGATGGTACTAGCATAATAATGGTAACTAAATAAAATATTATTTTAAAACTGATCATTAACAGAAATAATAATACATTAGTGGCACTAAATATTAGAGTCTTAGAAATGCAACTGTAGCTCCTTAAAAAATACTAAGAGTTGGTAGAATACAACTTTTACTATCTCACTATTTGAGACATCTGATTTGCTAATTGTTTGAATAGTTGTAAATTTTTTAATAAGTCAAATTAAAATCATTGTGTCTAGTATGAAAGTTTCTAAAAATTTTATTTGTTGTTTGCACTTATTTTTAAAAGCCTTTGAGACATGTAGCTTTTACTGCTCTTGTAACTTGATATCACAATATAAGTCCAAGATGATGCTGGCAAGTAAGAGAGAAGATTCTACTTTCTTTCACTGTAACAGCTTGCATGCCAATCTTAAATCTTGATTTCCATTAAAATAAGTTACTCAAGTAACAGTTGATATAAATAGTAAAAGTAAGGAAGAATTGCTTGTATATTCTCTAGTATACCCTCTATTTCTCTAGTCTATGCACTTTGGGGTATGTTACTGAACTCAGTGATTAATTTTTACAACTATAGCTACAGTAAAATAAAATTTATGTACTTTCTATTAGCATAGAAGAAATGTATAAAATTATTTTATCTGGCTTACTAACTGAGATAAGGAATATAAGGATCATATCTCTTGTCACTGTAACCTACCCTAACTCTACCCTAACTGAAAAAGTTGTTTCATTGATGAGCTCAAATGGATAACTTGTTGTATCCTATCTATAATACAGTGGTGTTAAACAGGTGAGGAAGTACATATAGCTGAGTTTCAAAGTGTCCTTTAAAACTGCATCAGATTTAACTGGATATTTATCCTTTTTCTTTTTTTCTTTTTTTTTTAATCAATATTTATCTATGCAGCAAAAATCAGGGCAAGATTTATTGTCATCAATTAACACTGTTAGAAACACTTAGACCACACTACATTTTTAAAAGTTGACCCTGATATCAGTGGGTACTCTGTCCTGATATGTGACATGCTGCAACAGTAACATTTTGTTAACTGTCATCTACTTCAGGTTTTACTGAAAATTCAGTAAAACTGGCAACGGTAACCTTGCCATCTGAGTCACATATTCTACCTGAAATTCTGAAAGATCATTGCAGTTATGATTTGAATGGCTATACCTGAGCCAGCATCTAACCATTTTCAAAATGAAACTCAGCCAGACCCAAAGGCTATAAATTAGCTTTACAGGTGGCCCGTCTTTCACATCACTGTCACCACTGCTGAAATGCACCACCTGTAACCTCACTGTGTTCACATCCACTGTTTATCAACATTCAGCAAGTGTTGATGAATGTCAATGGGTACCATTTTTTCTGCATGGAGGATTTCAGTGGCACACCCTTGCTTAATACCCACTTCCATGTCAGACACCATTTTGCCAGGCTCTCCCCCTGCTGCTGCCTGTCACACAGCAAAGTGTAATGGAATACTGATGGGAAGGTTCAACTTCTACTGCTGTTCCACCAACATCTGCCTCTGATGCTGTGAGCCAAAATAATAAAATAGGAGGCAGTACTTTTCAGCTGCCCTTGCAGTTAGTCTCACTATTTACCTTGTAGTTTCTTCTGTAGCATGACATTTCATGGTTCATAATCTGTTCAATTTGAGTGTGATGGAAAAAAAAAAAAAAATGAGGAAAGGACAAATAACTAAAAAAACTAAAGATTTCATGTGAAGATAAGAATATCGGTCTATCAAACAGTGAATTTTGTCTTTCCAGACATGTAACTAATCTGAAAGTAACAGAAGTCATTAATGCTTCCAGCATGTCCCCTGCTCTGCACCTTTTTTCTCTGAAGAGATAGACTTACTAGTCTATATACTTCTACATGCGTCTAGTATCTAACAGGGAAGGCATGTATCATTTCTAAATGACAGGCCACAAACATGATAAGAGTGTAAGATGTCACATACCTGGATTCTGCTTACATTTGGAGAAATTTCTGCCTACAAAGGAAAAAGCAGCCATTTCTGATCAGGCTGTGCTTCTGTCTGGTGGTTTGGAGAACTGAAGGACTTTTTTACTGATGGTTTATTTATGTTTGTTTATTTTTTAATGGCAGCTGTCTGAAGCTGTTCAGTGTTTGGAGCGTGAAATTAAGTCTCAGGAGAGATGGATTAGTGGATAGACTGCCAGGAAGTCAATCTAAAGTTCACAGTATAAGTGTTTAATCCTATGGTTCTGAGAATCTATCTCAGAGCTTCTTTGTGATTTGTTAATGATATTTTTTTTATTCAACCCTGCATCATAATTATATGCACACACAAGAATACTTCCTGTCATACTGCTGGCATTCATATGTATGCAGTATGAGTATTCAATATTCTGGAATATTCTATTAACTCTATTACTGTTCTGTTGGTTTCTTTTAGTAAAACTACTTAATGAAATAAAATCTAAGCTATGGAAATGCCACATATTTGTCATGTACTCTTGCTTAAAATACAGTTAATCTTTTTTTCCAACCAATAAGACTGCTGCAGTAGCCCTTCAATTTTTCAATTTATTTTTTATTTAAAAATAAAATCTTTAATGATAGTATTATTTCTGAGACAGTTTTGGAAGGAATGAGCAAAGAAAGACTTTCTAATTAAACGCAATCATTGTTGACAATTCAACATTTTCACTTCCAAAAATCCCACTAAAAGAGTTCAGATGAAACGTGATTCTTAATAAGCAGAGACACAAGAGTATTGTAGAGTTGATAGTTTAATATTATTCTTTGACTTGATATCATTGTTTCCCCTAAAATACTTTTGATAAGGTAATAGCAGTCAAACTGCGTCAGTAAACTAATAGAAGAAATGAAACTCCATTGGCACCTTGAGATTTTTGAGAGTAGAAAGAGACAATAGATTAATGTGGAAATCACTCTTTCATTAATTCATTACATTCATCTTGTCATAACTTTTACATGCAATCGTGATACAACATATGTGAAAACCATGGATGAGAAAGCAGGTGTGAGCATTTAGGAAATTATTCATCAGTAGATGGAAAAGCTATTGATCTTTAGGGAATCATCATTCTGATTTCTTTTCTCCCACTTATTCCCTCTCTTTTTGTACTTACACCTTTATAAACCTCTAAGTAATGTGTATTTGGGGAGAGGGAGGGAAAAGATGGGGGTGATTAGCTTTCTCTGGAAAGAAGCATAAGAGAGATCATCTATCTATTAACAGGTCAGAATGGTTTGTAATGTATAATACAGATGAGATTCTCCTCCCAGCAGGAGCCTCAAAGTTTACAAAGAAACATAAACAGTTACTGCAGACAACTGAGCAACTTCATCCTAGTAGACTCCTACCACAGTTGGAAAGAAAGGGAGCAACTCTCTAGAGGAGAGCAAACTAGTCCTCAAGAAAATATTTACTCATATGAAGATGTGACAAGATTAAGATTACTGCATTATAGTATGAGATGAGTTTCTGTATAAGAAAAAAATTAAGGAGGATGACTTCCTGTCTGTTAAAGGATCTGGACCCTGCAGGTCCACTAACTTATGGACAGTGCTTAAAATTGAATTTTTATCTTATTAGATCTCAAAAGTGCTACAAATCCCTAAGGAACTAGAACAATTCAGCAATTAGCTCCAAAGTGCCGCCTGCCAACAGGAGTAGAAAGTGTCAATGCTAAAAGCCTGATCTGACTAGGTTTTAGTGCACAGAATGAAGGAACAAAAAAACACAAATGAAGATCATGAGGAGTAAGCAATAAAAAAACTCAATTAGATGTTGCTCTTAGAGACAATGGGAAATATAGGACTGATCTGCAAGCCATTTGGCCTCCTTTGGCCAAGTGACAGCTAATCTAAATTCCTTGCCTGACACCTGCAAAGTATCTCCTTACGTTCTTGACTATTAAAGCATAGCGAGGGCTGGCCTTTAGCCCAGAAACCATAGAGAGAATTTGCCTCCACTATGGATAAAAACACGGCTTTTTTAGCAGTTCAGAAAGAGAATTCCAATCCAACAGTTTGGTCTGATGCAAAGTCTGAGCTCTGTCTTTGTGTGTGTATGTTTCACTAGCAGACTGGAAGATCATGATTCATGTAGCTCTAGTTCAGAAAGTTCTGCATCTACTATTTGATGCATTGATCCTCTCACTTAACAGCTAGCCCTTAAGCCATAATAACTTACAGATATATGCATTTATTCTACAATGCTCTGAAAGGTCTTTTTAAATATTCATTCTATTCTGCTAAATAAGCAGCCCTCCTTTCCAGGAGGCCTGTGATTAATACTGCTTTCATCTGTCACCACTATGCACAGCCTTTGGGAAAGCCTGATCCTCTTGCCACTCCAAAAATTTAACTTGAACTTATTTTCAATACTGCTACTGCCAGGCTTCAAGACTTTAGGCAAATCACTTGACCTTATTGCATTTCACTTTCCATTAAATCAGGGATAGTGCCTAGCTTCATAAAGTATGTCAGTTTTAAAGATTAAAATAAAATGTTATATATGATCTTGGTATAATTATTTTACACACAATGGAATTTTCATCCTTTAAGATGATGCCAATGGTAAAGCTGTCAACTCAAAACCGATCCTGACAGCCAAAATCTTATATCACTATTATGGATGAATGCCATCAGCTGGGTCATAAAAGAAGGGAAAGGACACATTTGTTCAATCCATTTGACAGGACCATCACCAGTAGTTGCGTGTGCTGGATTTGTTGTTTTGTTTTGTTTTAAATGAATGTGGTATTACTGAGAAGAGAGCATAGGAGATGCATGATAGAATTTTCTGTTGAAAAGCAAGGAGATGCATGATAGAATTTTCTGTTGAAAAGCAAGTTGACTGTAAAATACAATGTTAAGTAATAGTTCTAACATGTCTGCTGATGCTGGTTTAAAATGGTGACTTGCCTTTCTGACTAACTATTCCGAATACTGTGAGATAACTACTTCAAAATGGCCTCAAAATTAATTGAATGGTAAATTAATGAGTTAAAAAGCTTATTACTGTTGTTTAATAAGTATAAAGGAAATATCCTTAAATTTTCATATAACATAGTGAAATTTTGCAAGCAATAATAGCATATTAGATGTCATATTTATTACATTAAATCTGTGAACACTGTTAATACATTAACATTTAAAAAGGTAGCCCATGGCAAGTCAATTTCACAGCAATTAAAACTGAAAAACTGGTAATTGACATTTGATAAGTGTGTTAATTGATATCAAGCTTGCAATAGCTAACGTTAAATGTCAATTAAATCCATGTGTTTTTACAATTAGAATTTATTAATAAAGAATCTAATTACAAAATGTTGGTTATGTCAATTTGTGTTAATTATGCAGCAACTGAATTTATAGCTGAAAAACTCCTTCAGCTTTCAATGGCACATTAAAAAAAAATCCTTTTTTTTTTTTTTATATTTTGCATTTAACACATGTTACTTGCTGTACAAGTTGTAGCAGATGGGGAGAAAATGTTAGATTGATAGTACAGTATAACTGCTTCAATCTCATGATATTGAAAAAACTTAAGAGGAACACTTTAAGCATAGATTTTATGATCTGGTGATCATGTAATTATTGAGATCTTTTCTTAAAATTTTCAAAAATTGTTCTCTAGTTCTGTGAAAGCACAGTTACAAAAATATTCCACGTGTAATGTGGGAAACATTCAGTAAATGTAATAAATGAAGTGTCTGTATGTCACGGTTTTGTGATTTTGGTTTTTCAGTATTCCACATCATAACATCATGTAGTGCATTGGGAGTTAAAGTGTTAACACTCTAATCCGGCTACCTGCCCCTACACGTCATGGAGGGGTGGGCTGGGGGTGGTGCTGCTTCTTTGGATTCCCAACGAAGAGGCAAGTGCTCCGTTAACTCTCTCTCTCCACTTTGTTTGATTTATCCGTCTCAATTATATTGTATTATATTATATTATAGTTAGTAAAATAAGTTTACCTCCCTAGAGGTCTGTTTGTTTTTTTTTCTTTCCTTTTCCCTTCCCCTTCCTCTTTGGGGTGGGGGCTGGGAAGGGAGCCCTTGGGCCCACTGTCCCTGTCACGGGCATAGACTGGTCCAGGTAACCCCGTGACACCATATTGTTAGTGTGTTATCATTTACGGAGGAGTGATTCTGAATGCTAAGCATATAACCATGCTTGGACTACATTGATCATAGGTATACCCTTACGTCATGAGCTGGAAAACTGCATGGGCAAGGCAACCAACACATAACGTGGGTTGACTGGCCTAATTTTAATAGGCTGATATTTAGTCACAAGGACTGCTTTACAGATAATTAGATCTTTTAATTAGAATTGTTCAGATATTTTCCCGTGCCTGTTCTAGAGTTATTAAAGTGACTGGCTGGAAGCTTGTTCCAAGTGAAAGAAAGAAAATTGAGAGTATAGGATTTTACTCTTATTCTTGCACAAGAAAAAAACTTTTTGAGACCTACTGTCTCTGAAAGAACATCAAAGAACAGAATATATCCCTAACATACATCGCAGCTTACCACAGGTGTCAACCTCTCATCATCAGAGCAGTATAATGAGCTCTCACACAGTTTTAAGTCAGCTATCCAAACTTCTAGCTAAGCAGCAATTAGATTACTTACAGGCCATGTGGGCAGATCCACACCACATTTCTGGTTCCTGCCCTTGGTGGCACATGGCATTTTAGGCCAACTTGCTTAGATATAAGCCAGGAAGAAGAGGTATTGCCACTAATAACATGAAGGAAGCTATGAAACTGGAATTGTTGTAAATGACTAGAGGCATCAGCCACGGGTAAGAAAGACAGTCATCTAGCAGTATTTAATTTAGATAGAGAAAGTGAGCACCATAGGTAAGGGGGAGAAGAAGGAAAAAAGTGTTGCTTAATATCCTCAAAGTACATAGAATAAATTAAGAGAGTTGGAAGAAAGACAGAAAAACTGGAGAAAGAAAAAAAGAGGGGAAAAAAAGAGGAAAAATAAACTAGATTTCTATGCTATTCCTTGTCTCAAGATTTTTTTTTTTTTTTGAATTTTTGAAAATGTGAGAGATTTCAAATAAACAGTAAATGACATTTATATTGGGCTGTATAAAGAGTTTTGATTCTGTAAAAGTAATTTCCAATTAATTTTCATTATTTTTATGTCTTTAATTTTATAGTGATATGGAGTGCTTGGTTGCTGCTTTGGAACTTGGACAGATATTCTCATCCGCATGTAAAATCACCAACAGGAAAGGTCTTTTTCCCTAAAGAAGTTAAAATTGATTCTTTTTTGGTCATTTGTTTGTTCAGAACACTTGTTTCAACTGTTACTTCAGTTTTTACAACTTCTACAGCTTAGTTTGCTTTTAATTTGACACTAATAGAGAAAAATTGATTTTATTTCCACTTATTTCCTAGCTTATCACGTGTTAGTCTTGATTTGGGACAGCATGCGTTGCTGTCTGCTTTCACTGTGAGAATGAAAATTAAGCTTACACTACAGCAAGATTCTGTCAGAAGGGAATGCTTAGGCCTGACAAAATCTGTAATTGAATTCTTAAAGGGAAATACTGAGCTGAAAGTATTTAAAAATTTGCCTCTTTTTAAACGTGAAGAAGAGCATTTTGGGGTACAATTAAATTAAAACTCATCTAGTATAGAAGATTGCATTTCTTTTGTAATCTAAGAAATTGTGTTCTGTACTCAACCAAACTTAAATTCTAAAGCAAAAGGTGGACTTAAATTTCCATACCCTGTTGCATTGATTGTGAGAGAGAGAAAATAAAACAGGATTTGAAGAAGCAGTGGAAAACCAGTCTGTAATCATACTTGTTTTGGAAAAGTAACAGTTTCCAGTATTTGTTTAAATGCCTGTTTAATAACCCCTCATTTCTTTAACATACAGTTATTCTGTGGCTGCATATAGTATTCACAGTCAGCAGAAACATTTAGTAACAGCCTTTCCCTAACATTCCAGTGACAGAATCACCAATCTATCAGTTCAAGAAAATATATACTCAACTCACTCTGTTTAGTTCTGCTGTTCTAAGCTATACATAACAGCATGTTCAAAGGTTCTTGCAAAGTCCAGTAGCAAGATATTTTACTTGTATCACATAATATTTCTCCATGTGGCCAGAAACAGAATAAGACCACCTCTGCCTCTTTCTTGGCTGTGAATGAGGTCTTGATGAATTAGGGTCCCTCATCAAAACCAGTTAGTTTTATGTACTATATATATTGATTTCCAGAAAAGATTACCAGAAACCATGCTTTAAGCATAGGTAGACATCTTTGATTTATAGCCAAATGAATGAGGCTATCGTAGTCTTTGTCCTCCTTTGGTTCCTAATTCCTGCACAGCATGGAAATATCAGAAACTGAGCCTTCAGGCATGAAAGAGAGGAACAGAGGACTTTGAAGATGTAAATCTTGCCCCATGGCATAAACCAATCTACCAAGCTGAATGGTTAGAATTTACTTCACATGCATTCACTTTTGTTTTGAAAAATCATGTTTCTCAGAAGGGAAAATAGAAAACATTGCAATTTGGATTCATAGTTCTTTAAAGGGGAAAAAATAAAGAAAAAAAAAGAAAAAATAAAGAAAAAGGAAAGAATCCTGTTTGCCTGGAGGCCGTATTATATGCCTGAAAAAGAGGTTTCTTTTACTTAATCCAGATTATACTGACCCAATGTATACTGACACTTATTTAGCTTCAGTCTTACTCTCATGCTCTTTAAGGAGATCCGTTACACTTGTGCTTCAAGAAACAGTCACTCAAATTGAAAAAGCAACCCTATAGTCTCTGGATTTCAGTATCTATATGAGTTATGCAAAACTCATTTAGATGCTCTGCCTTGTCCAAAAGCAGTCTCTTGCTCTTGGTGTTACAAACTGATCTCTATGCAAGTGGCTGTTTCAATAACTTCCCCTTCTTACTTGTATCTTTCTTGAAAAATCTCCTTATGATTGATGAAAATCAGTATAAAAGAAAACAATGTTTTCTAAAATATATTTTACTGAAACATCTCTGATCAGTTCTAGGCAGTTCTATCTGAAAATGAAACCTGCAGCTTTGATTCCTGTGCAGCTTAGAAGTGCTTCAATAGTTAGTTTTCCGGGCCACACTTACATTAGGATGAAAACCTTCAAAGCTTCTTTGTACGTCCTTTATATGGCATTTCAATATCCTCATAAATTCTGTTGTTGAGATAAATACACTTGAGATGCTATCGCTCTCCATCTTACATATTCCAAGGCAAGGCATAATAACTCAAAAAAATTTATTGCTTTTAGCAGTGGAATTCCAATGAAAGTGAATGCAGACGTATAATGTATTCAAGTAGTTATTTCAATTTAGTGATATCCTCATATCACTTAGAATAATGTCTTTTAAAATTTCTTTTTTAATTCTGCTGATTGTAATGGAGTTAATTCTTATACAAATACTGATTCTCAGTCAATACTTGACGATGATCTTAATTAAAAATATATATATTTTTAGCATAGAGTTAGAGATTATGCTCAGGCTTACCTATTTCTTGACCTGGATATCTCTCTATCATTATACATGATATAAATCTTGAAGATGCTTCCTGAAGAACAGCTAAACTAAACAACCTTTCTGTGCATAGGTGAAGTTCGACCCTAGGTCTCATCACCCAGTTTCAGTTATCATGGCTTCCTTTACAGTAGGAACAGATTCCAGATGGGTCAGTGCTAAAACTGACATCCTAATCTTCTCTCCTGTCCACCTTACTTGCTTTTTTTTTTTTTTTTTTTTTTTTTTAAATCCTCTCCTTTCCAAGGACAGAATCCGTCATCTTTCTTACTGCCAAGACCTTTCAACATTTTTCAGTTCTATTGAGAATTAACAATCAGAATAACAGACATTTCCAAATATTTTGTATTGCATGATACAGGAAGAGGATAAAAGAAACCATAAGATTCAGTAATGTATCATTCATTTTGAATGGAAGTGGCTTCCTTCAAAGTTTTCTTATTTTTACCCCTAGATTTACTTCTTAATGACAGAAAAGTAGTAACAGTTCAAAAAATATTTTTTAAAGAATAACTTACTTGAGTTTAATAAAGTTGTTCAAAATACTTGTAACATTATTAGAACCAGCATTTAAGGAATGTAAAATGAATCTTCAAAGTGCTCAGCTTATGAGATTTGCAAAATTAACTTCGTAATTACAGTACGCAACAAAATACCGTGCTGATAGGCATTTTCCAACTGAATGGAGTTCATTCCTAGCATTAAACATTACGTATCCTGTCTCTGATAATTTTAGTTTATCCAAGGATGGGTTTTATAATAGAGACAGATTTCCCAGTTATTTCTTCTAGAGAACAATGTCAAACTACTCCATAGATTGTATATTGTTAACCTGCTCATTTCAATATCTACCTGGTTTTGAGAACTGAATTTTGAAGGATAAATCTTGTTTACACAAACTAGAAGTCTTTTTCTATTAAAAGTCATGCTAGATGATAGGAGGAAATTGTTTAGTCAGAGGGTGGTGAGGCACTGGCACAGGTTGCCCAGAGAAGCTGTGGATGCCCTGTCTCTGGAGGTGCACAGGGCCTGGATGGATGTGGCCCTGGGCAGCCCAATGCGGTGAGTAGCAGCCCTGCTCATGGCAGGTGGTTGAAACTGGATGATCTTCAAAGGTCCCTTCCAACCCATAATATTCTGTGATTTTATGACAACAAAGGAGATGCACTGGCAAATCCAGAATTAGATGTCTCTGAAATGTGGCTGTACCACATAAGGATGCCTGCCAAACGTTAAGTGGCTCAACAGTTTATCTCAGAATCAGAATCACAGAATCACCAAGGTTGGAAAGATCATCCAGTCCAACCATCCACCTATCACCAATAGTTCTCACTAAACCATGTCCCTCAACACAGCGTCCAAACGTTCCTTGAACACCTCCAGGGTCGGTGACTCCACCGCCTCCCTGGGCAGCCCATTCCAGTGCCTGACCACTCTTTCAGAGTAGTAGTATTTCCTAACGTCCAGCCTGAATCTCCCCTGGCGCAGCTTGAAGCCATTCCCTCTAGTCCTATCACTAGTTACATGAGAGAAGAGGCCAACCCCCAGCTTACAACCCCCTTCAGGTAGTTATAGAGAGCAATAAGGTCTCCCCCGAGCCTCCTCTTCTCTAGACTGAACAATCCCAGCTCCTTCAGATGCTCCTCATAAGGCCTGTGCTCCAGACCCCTCACCAGCTTTGTTGCCCTTCTTTGAACGCGCTCCAGGGCCTCAATGTCTTTCTTGCAGTGAGGGGCCCAAGACTGGACACAGTACTCGAGGTGCGGCCTCACCAGTGCTGAGTACAGAGGTACAATTACTTCCCTGTTCCTGCTGGCAACACTGTTTCTGATGCAAGCCAGAAGGCCATTGGCCTTCTTGGCCACCTGGGCACACTGCTGGCTCATGTTCAGCCGAGCATCAATCAATACCCCCAGGTCCATTTCCTCTGCACAGTCTTCCAGCCACTCTGCCCCAAGCCTGTAGTGTTGCCTGGGGTTTTTGTGGCCAAAGTGCAGGACCCGGCATTTGGTCTTGCTGAATCTCATCCCATTGGCTTCAGCCCAGCTATCCAGCCTGTCTAGATCCCTCTGTAGGGCCTCGCTACCCCCAGGCAGATTGACACTTCCAGCCAGCTTGGTGTCATCTGCAAACTTACTGAGGGTGCACTCAATGCCCTCATCCAGGTCATCAGTAAAGATATTGAAGAGGACAGGCCCCAGCACTGACCCCTGGGGAACACTACTCGTGGTCGGTCACCAGCTGGGTTTAACTCCATTCACCACCACTCTCTGGGCCCGGCCCTCCAGCCAGTTCCTTACCCAGCCAAGAGTGTACCTGTCCAAGCCACAGCCTGCCAGCTTCTGCAGGAGAATGCTGTGGGAGACAGTGTCAAAGGCTTTGCTGAAGTCTAAGTAGACTACATCGACAGCCTTTCCCTCGTCCACGAGAGGAGTCACTAGATCATAGAAGGAGATCAGGTTGGTCAAGCAGGACCTGCCCTTCATGAACCCATGCTGGCTAGGCCTGATCCCCTGGTTGTCCCGCACATGCTGCGTGATCTCCCTCAATACAATCTGCTCCATAACCTTTCCTGGCACTGAGGACAGGCTAACAGACCTGTAGTTTCTCTAAATGAATGTATATATATGTCCACTTATAAATTTTTTCATGTTTAATTCTCACAGTTTTTAAAGATGTTAGAGATTTGGGAAGACTTTAATACAGAGCACAAGAACATGGAAACATTTCCATGCATGTTGTAATTACCTAGTTTGTTCAGTTCATACCTATTTTATGGCTTAATACACAACATTAACAGTTCATTACATAACTACCTGTTTAGTGAACTTCAGACATGGTGAACCTCTAGATCTAAATATTCATGCTGGTATCTTGTCTGTGCTTAGGTTTTAGCTAGCAAGTACAATAACTGAAATTCACAGAACTAACTTGCCATCACCTTGGAAATCTTTTCTCCATAACAGTTTGCAAACAAAAGATTCAATGTATTTTTATTCCACTTTTTTATTGAAACATGCTTCTCATGGATCCTAAGATGTATTTCTGTTACCATATAAAATTAACTGAACTTACTTGAAAGAAACTTACTGTAATTTTTGCAGTTTTTATTATATCAGCCCTTCACCTTTTATCATATTGCCTAAGTTAACTAGTGAAATAAATTAATAAACAATACATTGCAGTGAACTTATTAAATTAAAGTTATTTATTTTTATTTCATAGCAGCAGCATCTTGAGAAGGGACGGAAATGGAAAAATTCAGTAATCGACTGTACCATACCTAGTAGGTATAATCTCTGCTGCAGCTTGTTTTTCTTTTCTGTCTGCAAATTAGTCCCCTTCCACAAGGGAAATTGATTCTAATTTAACAGCACTGAAAGCCTCTTGATGTTCCTGTCTGGACACCGTCCTGTCTTTGAGGGAATTATATCATGTGTATGGCTGTTTTCCAGCTTCTTCCTTCTTTCTACAACTATGATATTCAAAAAAGAACTTTCCATTACTTGTAAGCTTTTGGAAGCAGAGCAGATAATTAACTATCACTTCCTTTGATGCTAATTTTGGAAGTTTCTGTCTTTATCTTAGTTCACATTCAAATTTGGGTCATTTAAACAAAACATAGGAACAACCTGTAAAAATATACTTAATTTTTGTATGACATATGAGAAAATGAAGAGACAAAGCTCTCAGTACTCAATCTACTTACTAAGTAAAACATAATTTAGACAATACCTCAGTAATTCTCATGAGAGTTTCTATTTTTTGCATCAGGCAAGTTGGAAAGAAAAATCAGATCATGATCTGTAAATAATGCAACATTTTTTCAGTAGATTGAACATGATTAAATCAAATCTAAAAAAAAAATTACATTTGAACTGAAACATTTCATAGTTTGTGCAAGGTCATGAGGCTTTTCCATCTTAAATTCACAAGTCTAAACAAACAACCTTTTTTAAATGTACCTATAAACCTGAGACCACATAAATATGTGACTGAATATTTAATCTTCTCAAGATCTTTACTAGTTTGCTAGGTTTTAATCAACAGAATGGTTGATACATTGTTTTTGCGTTGGCCTGGAACTGTAAATACTAGGATAACGTAAGTGTCATGGTTCTTGAAGTTGAAAAAGAAAGAAAGAAGGCTTGGGGTTTGTTCTCCTGCCTTTTTGTTTCTTCCTCCAAAACATACTTTGTAAGTATGTACAGCATAACTTCCAGAACTAGAAGTTATGGGGATCTGATGCATGGTATCATTTAGACACACAAGTCACCTTCAGAATATTTATTTCAGCCACTACTGAGTATAAGAAATATAGTACCATGAAAGAAAAATCAAAGAGTAGACAGCTCCAGACACTTACTGGAAAAAGAAAAAAAAAAAAAGAGCCGTTCCTATGGAAGAGATATCAGAATAGAAGATTTCACTTACCTAGTCTGACTGCAAAATTTGAACTTACAATATCTGGGCAAAGTCTATCATTTTATAAAAGGGACTGGTGGTGCAGAGAGATAATCAAAGGTGAAAATATCCATCGTTACTCAGATGAAAGTTGGTTCTCTTCAATCTAGATCTGTAGATTCCTAAAGTTTAAACATAATTTATGTCAATTCTCAGGCTCTTTAATTTCCTTGAGAAAGTCAGCAGGGACATGAAAATCATGGATAAGTAAAATGGATACTTTTCAGCCTATTCCATATCCATCCTATAGATAGGTAGAACTTAACAGATGTTTATCTTCAGCACCCAGGGAACTGACTCTATAACTACTGAGTTGTGTCAGATATTTCTCAAATTTTCCCCACAGAGCTAGTCTTATGCTAAACTCTAATTTATTTCCAAGTATTTTTTTTCTTTATGTCCTTAACCCTCTTTTTTTTAATTATATTTGCTTTTTCTCCTCAACTATTTCTTCACTACATTACTATATCTGTAGAGTTGATAACTCCTTGAATTATTTTTCAGAATCATAACATTATTTCATAACAAAGTAGAATAAGAAGGAACTTAAAAGTCACCTAGGAGGCGTGTTAAATAACATCAAAAAAGTTTTTAAAAACTCGCAGTCTCTGACGGATGTCAGTGAGAAGAACTATTTATAGTTGCAAACAAAGGAAATAAGATCTCCAAAGAAATATTAATGGATGTTCGAGAGTCAAGCAAGATTTGACTAACTTCAGCATAGCTTCTTCTCATAGATTAGAGCAATATAACCTTGTTTTCCATTTTCTTTTTTTTATTCCTTCAGACAGAACTTTTTCACTTTTGAATATTTGTTGGTTTTTTTCCCCCTAGAATTACTCAAAAAGCAGTTACATTTTCATAATGTTAGTTGAGTCTGTCAAAATTCCTTCATACAGAAAAATAAATGCAGAACACGTAGTGGCTATTCCGCTTTCAAAAATGAAACTCATTTAGGAACTTTCTTAGATAACTGAAGCTTAAGATCAATTTAATAGCTTTCTAGACAGTAGTTTGACAATGTAATATTTCAGGGATTTTTCTACCTTTTTTATTTTCACGCATAGAATATCATGTATGTATATCACAGCCAATAGTGGTGCAAGGATCATTTTTTAACACATTAATTAGATTAAAAAAAAAAAAAAAAAAACAGCACAGAATCTTTGTGTAATAAATACTTGATTGAGTTGTTGATTTCCAGTGATTAAAAAGAAAAAAACACTTGTTTTCTGTCTCGCTCCAATTAATAGGAGGGAGAGGAGGTCCTTTGATATATGCATACTTGATGTGAGATTAAGAAACAACGGTTCAAATGTTGGTCCGACCAGTTTATTACAAATCCTAGACATTGAGGGAGATGGGAAAGAGAAGAAGGGTGATAGAAAAGATAGGAAATAGAAGCAAGGAGTCTTTATAGGAAGCAAGAGGGAGAGATAGTCACCACCATGGGTCCAGTGTGTCTCGTAGTTCAGTCATTGATCTTCAGTAGTGGTGGGTTATTGGGCATTGTTGTTCCGTTGACGATGACAACTGTGACCATGGAGATGACAGACAGAATGGTGACAACGGTGACAACAACGATGCTTTCCAGTGGCAGTACAAACTTATTTATAAGTCCAAAGTGGTTGAGTCAGCACTTTTTGGAGTGACAGCTTCTGGCTTTTGGATCTCAGCAGGAACTCCTTTTGTTCCCATCTTCCGGGCCTACCCAGCAGATAAGAGGCAGCATGGAGGCGCCAACTTGTATCTTGCCTTCACAGGATACAACGGTATCATCCCGCAGTCTCCCATAGCAAGCTCGAGTTATTTGGTCACAGGACAGATCTTCCGCCATTAAACAGTCCTGAGCACTCTCTTCTGAAGGCAAACAGCTCCAAAGAAATGCTTTCAGATGTAAAATTGTCCACACGGTGATGTTGATTGCCACACGGCAACACCCACCTCTCATCTCCTAGATAAGTCAGAGTCTTTTCGCAAGAAATGCCTCAGAAAGCAAGCTTTGAGCCAAAAACAAAGAAGGATTCATACAGTTTCATGTCAAGCAGAATAAACCCAACACATCAAATAATCAAGAGTGCTCTTTTTCCCATCTTCTCAAACCTTTTCTTACTGTGGTTGAAGTCTAGATAGTCTCCTGTTGAGCATCTTGCTGTGCTTTGCAGAATCCTAGTTCATCCTTGATGCAGGTAATAGCTTCCATGTTAAGGACTGTTCCCAGTGATGTCGTGTCTTTCCACTACAATGACTAGGGCAGTTGAAATAGCATGGAAAAACCCCACTTCAGCTTACAAAGGATATTACATAGAACTAGATGTTCTCATGTAGTAAAGGAATCACACTTCCAAGCTGGACTGGCATAAAAAAAGTCCTTTCAATTCCGCCATAAGGAACCATACCCAATAAGACTTACACCAATATGTACTACAGGTCACAGAGGTATGTGCCCTCAGCTTATGACTCTGATATCAAAGGTGACAGTTCTCTCTTCACCTCTTTCAAGTCTGATGCTTTTTAAAATGTTTCTACAGTGTGAGGAGTATGTATTGCTCATAGTGACCTATAGAACTTCAAATAAAGTTTGTAATACTTTCCTCACATTCTTTTCTTCCTTCTAACTCATTTTATATATCAAATTTGCATCCACACTGTAATACATGCTCTGTGCTTTATATGTTTTTTTCTTTTTTTGACACCAAGGAGTGTCCCATCAGTTTTTCCAGGAGGGTAGGTATTAGTTCAAGACCTTCTGGATAAAGAAGATAGTAAAAATTTGCCAATTTGCTGGTTAGTCAAAAGGCTTGTTTTTTAGTGAAATGAGTGGCGGAAATATGAGATTACAATTTTTTAATCTTCTATCCATATAAATATATGGACTAGGAATGTATTTTTAAGGTAAAGCTTAATTGCAAGCAGTAGCAACTATATTATAACACAAGTGGCAAAAAATCAGGGCACAGCTCTTCTTCAAATAGCTTGGAGTCTGGTCCATATTCTGATTAAACAGCCACAGAGATGATGCGGAATAACAATTCAAAGTTTCCAATGAAGAGGAAAGAGACAACACAGTGGTTCAAAGAACATCACCCAAAATAATATTAAATTGTTAATTAAACATCAATGTATAATCTGAAAAGATGCCTATTTTTAAATGGTAAAGGAGAAGTCATTCAGGGAAACGCAGTATTTCTTTCCTATATTGAGTACAAATTCCTTAATTTATTCTGAATTTTGGACATTTGTCCTGAAAACTAAAACATGAGAGCCTGCATTTAAACAATTAATCTGCCTTTCTTTATAAAAATATATTAAAAAAACCACGTGTCCCTGAAAAACAAAACAAATCAGAATGAAAAAAAACAAAAAAAGATGACAAGTAACACAAAATCTTTAAACTTTAGTAATGTAGAGAAATCCAGACCTGTAATGAAAGTGATGTCATAACAAGCTTCTAAATATCTCACAAATTCAAACTGGGGCTGTGCCAAATCACACATATTGCTTGTGCATGAATTGATCATTACTGAAAAGCTCTTAATACTAGTAGCAATAAGTGGTATGACAAACCCAGAGAACATTACAGCTCTTAAGAATTATCTGGAATAACGATAGCATTATAGATTCTTCTTTGCCCTCATATTTTACAAGTTGGCAAAAGAAAAACTTCTTGTTCTCATCAATTAAAAAAAAAAAAAAAATCCTTCCACAAAGAAAAGAACTTCAGCAAAATCAGCACATTAGTGATTTTGTCCTAGGAACCGATTTTCCATCAATAAATAGAAAACACTTTTTAAATTTCAGGCCCAATCCTTCTGTCCAACTCATTCAGTTCAAGAAGCTTATTTACTTTAATGGGCTCTTCCCATCCCCCAGCTGATTACATACTAAATGATATAGTTTATTTTTAAAGGCTAGTTTAGTCATATACTTAAAGCAAAATAATAGGCATCTCTAATTGCTGGTAATAGACAAAAGAGGCAAAAACCTTAGCAGCTAATGCTAAGGAATGCCAGCTGTGGCCTATCATAAATATGAGAGTAGAAAGGTAGAAATTCTTACAAGATGATTTCTTCATACTTTCATGTCGTAACACTACTTGTATAGTAGTCTAACATTTTCTCAAGATATATAGAAAGAAGAACCAGGTCTCACAAAGCATGTTTTCTTTGACTATTGTTACTGCCTTTTAGGACTTCGAAGGCTTTAACCCTTCAACGCTAGCAATGTCACTTAGCTTTCATGAGACATCTGCATAACAGCTGACCTGTTAAATCACAGCTGTATCTGTAATAGTACATTTGAAATATGACAAGGTTACTGTCCTAATGACAATGAGCCTTTATATGTGAAAAGAAGCATTTAAAACTTTAGAGAAATCAAGAGTGCTTTTTCTTTCACTGTACAGCTTCAAAGTAAACCTTTGCAGATTAATAGTTCAAGGGTGCTATTAAGCAGTTTATCTCATTTTAACAAAAAGGAGTGCTCTAACTCAATTCATCTTCTTGCTACAACAATATAATGTTTCATTTTAACTTAGTAAAATAAATGGTTCTCATTGGGTACAGAATTTATACACATGCTGCTTATGGTACCATTTAGAGACAGAACATTGGGCAACACGTTGCAAGGAGTTACTAGTAGGTCTAATATCGGTACGAAGAATAGTACTGTAACTACCATAGTGATGTTACTGATTTATTTAACCAGTAACATCAGCATTTTTTTGCCCTTTTACCTTTCTATTATAGCCTACTTCCTATTACCCATTTATCTTAGTTCCCACATAAAAAAAGTGTTATTAGCTCTTTTGGTCTTCTTCCCAGTTTCAACACTCTGTCTTGATCACTGCTTGGGCCACTGAGAATAGCAATAATTTATATGAAAATGAAGCACTGTCAACTACTTGTTCCAAGGCTTTTCCTTCACACTTATTTCCATTAAACGGGAATAAAGAACACTCATATGTTATCAAGAACCTCACAATTTCCCATTGATTTCAAACTGAGACCTCTGAATTCCATCTCTTTGTTTTTTTTTATTCCTTAGTCAACACTGAACATCTCATTTTTTTCCTAGTAATATATACAGAGCAAAAGAAAGGAAAAACTGTAGATGAAATCTCCAAGGAAAAGAAAGCAGTTAGAGTTGCGCCATTTTGGAAACCAGAGTACCAAGAACTGTTAAATAGTTAGATTTGCAGATCTGATATTAGATAGGAGATGAAACGCAAGGAACTGTGAAATTAAATACTCAATAACAAAGTCTTATAATCTATCTCTCTTTAAGACACTTGCTGTGCAACAAAAACCTGGGTAACATACTCTCCCAGTTCTTCTTGTATTCTGTGTCCATAAACACTATTATCTTCTTCCTTAGATGTGCCCACAGTTGATCATTTTCCTTCTAAATTCAAGCTGTTTGTTTCTTTTCTTGAAAACTGATCTTTGTTCTGTCTTATTTCTGCTGAAAGTCAGACAAGAGGAGAAAGCACCTTTGTTCATCTTGAAGATCTCCTCTAGTGAGGTCTCAGTCCCAAAGGCTCACTTTTAGGAGCACACTACAGGAGTTGCTTTGCCTGTGTACAGCATTTTCTTGTGGTTTCTTGCTGTACCCTTTCTCTGTACAGGAGTGGTAACAACGAAGTAAACATATAAACAATTCTGGTAAATACAGGCCCTAAAGTAATTCTTCTCTTATGGTTGGAAATACAACTATATTTATTGTGAATGTCAAGAAGAATAGTTAACTTCAGATCAGTGGGAAAATGGAAATTAATGAAAAATACTTCCTTAAAAATCTTATAAATATTTGCCAAAAAACATATAAGGTAGTAGGCTGAGGGTTTTGAATAAGGCACTTAGCTGATTATAAAAAAGAAACAAGTACTTTATACACTACTGAAGTGTATGGTAGACATGCTTTTACACATTTCAACAGAGCATACATTCCTCAGATGCAGCACTCCTTGAAGCTGCCACCTTTCCCCACTGATCTTAGCACTTCCAGTAATTTCAAGACTTTACCAAGACCAACTTTCTAGTCCTTAAAAAAGGAAGATAAAGCATTCTATATATCATTAAATTTTATCCTTTCCTCCTCTTTCCCTTTCCATACAATCCAGAGCAGAACACTTAAGAAAGGAGGCTGAACTCACCCTCCCCATTACTGCTATTTTCACCTCAGCTGGGGAAAGCTATGCCCTCTCTTCACCTTAAAGGGAGCTAGCAAAGGTGACACAAGTGCTTCAGTACCTAGCTCCACGTCTTCTTTCCTTTGTGCTTAGCACGCATCACCCCAACACAACACTGTGGAGAGGTGAGCCACCCAAAATCTGGACCCCGTTCAGTACCAAAACCATGCTTCTACCTTTTTAATATGTATTTTATTTCCTGTGTGATAAGAAATGCCACAATTCAGTTTTAGTTTAATATAAAATGCATTTCTAGTGATTCAGGAGTGTTTTTTTATATCACGTCACCAGAGGCTGGTTTTCCTCCTATAGAAAGTCTTGTAATGAAAAGAGAAACTGATTGAAAATGAACATTAACTATATCCTCTCAACATTTTTCTCTGCCTAATGGAGTATAGTAAAGCTTTTCAACACAACTTCTGAATAATACTGTATGTAATTTTATTAATAAAGTTTCATTTAATACTGCTTTGAGATTTCTGGTTAGAAATAAAATCTGATTTCATGCTTAACAAAAGAGAACAAGAACTCTGGGTGTGAGGGAAGTCAAGAATCCAGATAATGGCTATGGTTTCTGGGTAAACTGCTTTAGTAATTTTCACAGTAAAACACATTAGTGTTATTCTTGCTTATTTCAGCTCTCTACCCCAGGAGTCAGTGCTCTTCCAAGTCATTCTTTTTTTTCTTTCTTTTTTTTTTTTTTTAATTAATTAATTAATGTGGCATGTGGCTGCTTAATATAACACAGTGACAAAACAATAGTTTTCAGTAGTTTTCACTGAATGTTGTTAGTGGCTGTACACAACTGAGACAACATGAAAACCTCATTGCAGGCACATATCTTACCTGCATCATGAATGAACTTCAGTTTTGCAGCAAGGAAAATCATTGGATCTTCATCTGGCTCTCTGCTAGACCTAGGTTTTCAAGAGCAGAAAGCCCATAAGTTTGGGAAGGGGGAAGATAGTAATGATGTACGAAAGTCCAGTCTGAGCACTTTATAAAGATATCACACTTTTAATGATACTATTATCATATATACAATAATAATAATAATGATTTATTATTATTATCATTATTATTATTATGCTCCCAATACCAATTCTAAAAAAAAATCTACTCATGCTGGTTTTGGTCGGATATTTGGACATCAGCAGAACAGAAATTGAAGCTGTTTCAAAAATCTGAGTTTTGGAAATTGTTGATATCTTGATCCATGAAGGCTCATATCCTCGCTTCCTAATGAATCAGCGGAAGCCTATTATGATAATCAGGGATTTATTACTGAAATAAATTTGATCAAATGAGGTAAAAGCCAAAAGATGGAGCTTTCCTATGCTGTTCATGCCCTGCCTTTTGATCACATGGATTTTTCTGGAACTTTTTTCTCATAAGATGCACATGTTTTTAGAGTCTGTCTATTACAGTAAAGTATGTTATATAATAGATACGTATATTGTATATAGTATGGTATAAAATAATGTATTACATACATTACAATACAAAAATATAAGATTAAGCAGTTAAGCATAGTAGATGTAGTACGGCAAAGTAGAAAAAATAATCCAACAGCCAGTGCCTTGGCTACATAACAAGCTAACCAATCTATTTTCTTCAGTAATTGTTATTATTAATTTTTATTGTTACTATAGGGGACCCACAATACCTTTCCCAGCAGTGTTACCTACAAAGGACTTGAGTATAATGAAGTGATTTGGAATTCACAAAGAGAGGGGTCACCCTACAATTAAGGATGGAGATAATCACATTTTCCAAAGGGATTTGTTAATTCACATTTGGCCAAGACATTAAAAGCAATTATGGCATTAAGCTCTTATGGATATTAAAGAGGGTCGTTGTGGATAAATAAACATGCATTATAATGGATGCTTTTTAAAAATTTAAATTTATTCCACGGATGATCTCCAAAAAACTACAGAATTCCAAATGCCAAGGAAATTTGAATCCACCTGCTAAACTTCTAAATTTTACAGTTAAACTTTAACTAAGCCTAATTAGGTAGAGAAAACCTAATAAATATGGTCCTTTTCCTAAGAATTATGTGATAATAGCCCCTGACCAACAAAATGACCACCTTTAAGCATAATAAATAGTTTATAGAAATCAATAGACATTCTCATAAAAGTAAAATAGTACCTTAAGCGTGTGTTTAGATCTTCTGAATAATTTGGTCTTTATTTTTTATTTGAAAGGTTTATTGATTATAACAATCCATAGTGACCTGGGAAAGGAGATAAATTATTAAAAAAGGAATCAGCAAATAACTGATACTACCTTCTGCAGCTGCACATTAACAAATAAAATGTGTATCATTTACTACCTTTAGACACAAGGAAAATTCAGAATGAGGTCTTGGTACTATTACTGAGCTTTGCTAAATTTCTGCAGCCATAAAATAAATCCACTTTATATGGTCATGAATAAAAGGTTAATATTAAACTAATAATATAAATGTATAAGTTTTCGGAATAATAGTCATGAAATACCCAAAGAAAACCTGTAGATAAACAAATAGAATAAAAACTTGACTAAGGTCAAGTCAAGTCTACAACCACTCCATTTACAAAGACTTATTATAAAGATAGATATTATAGGCTCATATACACTGGATCTACCTTCTTTCCTCTCAACATGTACTTTGCTTTTATTTTTCAGATACATCTTTTAGTGGAGGTAAGTATGTTTCCAAGGTAAAAAGTTTCCTTTCTGGAATAATTAGGAAACAGTGGAAAAAGGAAGATAAGATGAGAGCATTTACTGATAATCATAAAATGCTTTGGTTGGCACAGGATGGTTAATAAATGGAAATTAATTACATTTAGAATGAATAGAAGTAGAAATATTTTGTTTCTGGAGTAAGTAGCAAGTGAACTGTAATACATCATTGTATGGAGACAGACATCATTTACTATGCTGACTCTGGCTGAGTCTCATCAGTGCAAGACTAGTCTTTTGCTTTAAATTATCCCTCCAAAAATCCATAGATGCAATAGAAACAATGAAACGTAATGAATTCCTATAGGAATGGAGATATTTGATAAATAAATTACAATCACAAGAACAATGCTGCAGCTAGCTACAAGAAAAGAGATTTGTTAAACCCTCCCACAGCCTGAAAAGGTGCTGAAAAGGTATTACAGGATGCAGAATTACAGTTTGCCAAGCACTGCTGCGAGTAGGATGGACAGATTAGGGCCACTTCATTTTTAAAGGAATCATGCCTCCATTAGAGATCCCTCTTAAACATAACATATATACTATGTTTCTCTATAAAAAATAATTTTCCACTTAAGTCAAGAGGAAAAGTTACATTCAGTAATTTAACTGTATATTTTAAATATCCTGTAATGAAAATTCTCACTTAATTGAGAAGGCAATGGCACAAACTTGGATCAAAATGTTAAAGAATAAAATGAAGAATAACTGTAACATTTTTACAACTGCTAACAGACAATAAGCATTGCTTTCCAATTCTGAAGCTCAACACACAAGCAAAAAGAAAGGGAAAGGTCATTTAAACTCTTGATACTTTTTTAAGTTTTCTCTCAGGCAGTAAGAATTTCTTTTGTTGTTTGTTTAAAAAAAAAAAAACAACAAACCAACAAGTTGTTAACATGTCAGATACAGAAAATATCTTACTTGAGCAAGAAGTCCTCTCATCCGGGTCTTGAAGTCTACATTAAGGCGGTCAAGTAATAGTGATGTATTTTTGCTCTCTCTGTGCCAAGATGAACACCTTGGATGTAGACAGAAGTTCATGAATATCTTTAGAACAACTTTAATTTCCTTCCCACTTTATGTTTATCCATGGAATGCATTCTTGTAGGCTCTAAGAGTCAAATCTAACCAAATATTTTCTAGGAAAAAAACTGGAAAAAAAGCCAGTCTTGTAACATAGAAAGTGTTTCTTGCTTTTATCATCAATGATAAGACAGACTATGTTGAAACAATGTGAAGATTTAAATAAGGAATATAAAGTGTGAAGTGTAAATCGCATAGCATATGTGGTTAAGTGCTGAAAGGAAGGAAAAAAATTGGTCCTGCAGAGCAGTCCTCAGATGCTGTACCAAACAGGTACTGGAGTCAACTCTTAGTAACATTTTTGCATAAAATGTGAGTTTAGAAATTACAAATGCAGAAGTAGAGCAGGAGCTATTAATATATGGAGAAATATTTCAGCACTCATTTCTAGCACCTGCAAGAATAACTTTCATTAGTCTTCTTATCCCGCTACATGGAACAACAGGTGAAAGACTTCTCCCCATTAACTCAGACAGAATATAGCTCTCTTTGTAACTGATGTGCTCTTGCAAAATGTGAAACAGCCTCCCTCAAATCAGCTTCCCTTTCTCCACTTGTAGGTACAAACTGTTGTCAGAAACATCTTTTTGTCTTCTAACAAGGAAGGAGGAAATGCTCTTATTTTATAGCAAAGTTATATTAAAAATTTGATCTGTTTTCCAACTGACGCCATTAGTGCAACTCACAGCAACAATCCTTCCCTTGCAGTTAGCATCTACAGTGGTATACCACCCATTAGCTTCTGGATTACCCAGCTTGCAAAGCTTTGACTGTACTACCTCAAAAAACAATATGACATTTGGAGCTGAGAATGTTGAAAAGGCAAGAACTCTCCTTTGAGATAAGTATTTCTCTTGAATTTGGGTTGCTACCAGGAAATTTCTAAGTCTCTTGATACCAGACCTACCTTCCCCTTTTCTTCCTTTTTAATATTATTGTCTCTCTTTTAATTATAGTAGCACCAAGAGACCCCAAATGCAATCAGTGACTCATTCTGCCAGTCTCTGTGAAGACATATGGTATGAGACAGTCCTCGCCCTGAAGAGCTTACAGTTTAAATAGACAAGACAATAATGAGACACATTAGCATTATTATCACATTGTCCCAGGTGGGAAATTGAGTCACAAAGATGAAAAGCAACATGTTCAAAATCACATCTACACCATACAGCGAAGGATGGTTCAGTCCTCTCTGAATTAACAAGTGTTCAAGATGATAAATTGGAAAGGAGTGCTGACTTGCCAGTTTCAGTCCAGAAGCCTTGCACCATCTTGGCCAAGACTATAAGCCCAGAAAGTAAGTGTTGCATTCTGTGCTCTTACAATACCTCCAAGTCAAACATCTGTACTACAGTTTCATTCCTGTTCAGTCTGGGAGAACATGCATAGATTCTCATGGAAAGTTCATAGTGCAGACATGAAAACTCTTCAACACCCAATCAAATAGATTTCTTTAAAACTTACCTTTATTTGTTTTGTTAAGTTACTTATCCCCAAAGTGGGAACTTGGCCTTAATTACAGACTTATTTCTCAGCAGACTCCAAAGCATGGGAAGAAAAACCTCTCATTTTTCATAGCAATAAAAATCTGAAAGTGAAGCCAAGTAGTATGTGGCACATCAGGTTTCTCATGCCAGCCTGGGAAACATTTTCAAAATGAATAATATTATAAATATTTGAAAAATAATACAGTCAGGTAAAGAACAAGATATGATAGTATATAGCTTTAATTTCTCTGAAGGAAAAATGTATATATTTCTGAAATGATTTTATTTATAGTATTTTCAGTGTTATTCTTCAGTTTTGAAGCCACTGGGTACTGAAATATACTGTTATATTATCCTCCTTGGAAAAATCTATCACTTCTTTCTTTCATCTGAATAATAGCATGTAAAATTTAATTTATTTTATCAAGAGATTTATTAGTAATCCTGAGCTTTGTAAAATTTAATTTTTTATTTTTATTTTTTTCAGATCTAGCGGAACAATATATAATTTGTCTCATGGTGCTCTTGTGCATGATTTTTTTCTGATCGTCTAGGTTACCTGGTAAACATTTGTAATAATCTGGAGTAGTTTTCCATTATATTTTTGAAGCATAAATATACATTCATAATTTCTGTAGGAGTTATGAAATAGGATCCATCTCCTTCCCTCAATAACACCTCCGCCCCTCCACCACCCCAAAAAAAAGAATGGAAACTGTTTTACCACTTACTACATTTTATGAATTTCATTCTTGTCCATATATGGTATATTATTTTTTGTCTTTTTTTGTTGTTGTTGTTGTTTATTTATCAAAAAAGAATAAAATGTAAAGTGTATGCTTACTGCTGTTTATACTATCAAACAAGTAGAGTGGAGACAGTAGTACTTACATTTTATATTTATCCTTCATTTTTCTATCCATTCAACATTTTGTTCAAAAAATATTACCTACCTACCAAGCTGGTTACAACAATGCAATACATTTTTACTTTCATTATTTACTTCTCAAGCACACATTAGAAGTTTTCATAAATTGTAAACGTTGTACATAAAGAAAAACCGTTTCTTTGAAGAGCTGGTTTCTCTGCAGAGGCAACATTGAAAAACAAAGGACTAGAAGAAATCTCTTGGACAAGGGCCATGCCACAGCACAGCTTTTGTTGTAAAGTCATCCAGATCCATTGTAACAATAATTATTTTCCCTGAACTTCTGTGTTATGACTTACGGTAGCATCTCCTGACTGTGTAAAATGAATGCTAATTTTTAAATTTTCAAATTAAAATTGTTACCTGTTATTCCTTACCTATAAGATCATTCATTTCCACAGCTCAAAACAGAACCACCAAGACTACACTGCATATCACTTACTTACCTGAAAAAGTAGCTAAATGTCAGTTCATCAAACAACCTTTACAAAGGTCTGTGTGAGATGTAGAACAACATACTATTTTTCAGATTATAAGCTTGAGGGAAAAATATTTTATGCAAGCATAGTAAAATCAACTGTTTTCTAAGCTTTCCTGATTTAGTAAATCTGCATATTGTGTGGAACGGTTACGGTCTCCAGATATCACTTATTACTTATACTTGATGGTCTACTGAAAGGTTTTGTAGGAACATGGAAGAGAATATGGGTGCTTTGAATCAATTAGAATTGGCCTGAGAAGTGCTCATACTAATAACTTGTGATTAAGTCCTACTTCAATTAAGAAATTTTCCCATGTTCTTTCATATAGATTTTCATATTCACCGAGTATTCACGTTATCTCTAGAATCATTTGCATATTTATCTAATATTTAAGGAGGTATACAATGGCCTCTAGTGGTGTGTATCAGCATAAAAATGCTGAACTGCTGTTTTATTTCCTCAGCACTTTAAAGATAATATAAAGGAAGAAACAAATATACATTTGAATTGGATCTTCTAAATTAGAAAAACAGCAGAATATGACACACAGTAGTGAATGTGAACGTTTCGTCACTTTTTGCTTACTAACGAAAACTGTATGGAAAAAATGCTTCAGTCAATATTATTGTATTAAAATAATTTTAAAAATATTCCAAATCTTTACAAATTCACTTTTTTCTCTCCCTTGGCTTTTGATTATGAAACACAGCTAAAATTTAGCCTGCTAATACTATCAATCAGTACATCATGGGGACAGGACAGATACTGAATTAGATAAAATTCATTTACATTTCCATAGAGAAGGGCCTTACAGAGCAGATATTTTTTTCATCCTGAATTAGTCCTTCACATTTTAAAGGGCTTCATCACTGCATTTGTAAAATATTTTAAGAGAAAGACAGTTCTTGACACATTGATTACTAACACTGAAAATACTAAAATAGAATGTTATCATATTAACTAAGTTTCCCTTATTACTACTTAAGCCAGAGAACTCCAAGAGACTTCACGCAGCTGACAGAGGGTACTGTCATTTTAGAAAATATAGATGAATAATCAGATAAACAATAATGTCTTCATCAGCAAGTTGAATATTGGACAGCTATTTGTCATAGAATCATGGAAACGCTTATTTTGATAGGAACTTTAAAAATATTTCCTCTTAAATTTATTAGACTTGAAATTTTTACTTCTATATGACCAATCCCATTTTTTTAAATTAAATTTCAACAATTTTAGCAAAAATATCAATACTAATGTTTTGAAATAGGCAGTAATTTCAGTCTGAAGATTTTTGTGTGTTTTTGGAATAAATATGAGAATTCACAGATACAAGTTTCTTTTTCTGCCACTATACATACAAAATGAGCATATATATATATATTTTTATATACGTATATATTCCAAATTAAGCAGTTCACATTTTTCTGGGAAGTTTCTATATCTTACTTTTAAGAATCTGTTGACTAACAAACTTATAAACATTTCTATTCAATAGAAGATTAATTTACAAGAAGTTGAAAAGCAGAGCTACTGATCTCAGTCAGCATCCTCTGTGGCTCTGCTTCAAGCAAATTATCACAAGGTAAATCACCAGATGGATAATTGCCGTAGCTCATTCCTAAGAAAATTTTAGAGATATAAGAATACAGAAAGGCTATGCAGAGAGCTTCTGTATATATCTTTCCGCCAAACTCTTGCAGCTGCATCTTTCCTTATTCGAGGCTATCTGCAAATTTAGTCCATGTCTTCTGTGGACATAAAGTTGCAGGCAGAAGGATGTTGCAAGGACTAACTGTATTTCCTGCTCTGAAAGTCACTGCACAAGTATTATAACCCAGGTGGAAGACTAATATCACAAATCTTTCTCACATGATTTCTACGTTTTTGTGAGGAAGGTTGTTCAGGGCAATACAGGGTCTTTTCACAGGTGTTGTAGTTTAACCCAGAAGACTTTTGAAATCTCAGGAGGGCTAATGTTGAGACATATCTTGTGAACTGCATTGATTGCCAGCAAGCAAAACATTTTCACATCAGAACAGAGCAGAAAATAAGTAAGAAAATGACTAATCGCAGGATAGGTAACCGATTAGGCTTTTATTTATCTTCTTCTAAGTGCAAGGGTTGAAGCAGCAACATTCTCTTACACAATTCTGATAAGTTTTCTAGTATGTACAGGTAGCATATGTACCTTATTCCTTGAACATTCTGATATTTCCCAAGATCTTATGAGTTTTCAGCATCTTACTGTTTACACACTGCTACTCAATCCTCCCCTAGGAACTATATCCCATATCTCAGGGTTAGTCAACCACATCCACGTTTTTCTTGAGCTGAAGTGGATCAACTAAGAGAAAACCAAGGAATAATCTTTTTGCAAGGGTATTTTGTCTTGCACACTCTTTCATCCTCTGCCTCCCTCTCTCCATCTCTCCTTGGGACCAGGATGCCGAAAACAGTGTGAAATATTAACAAGAAAATGATTTCTATTTTCCTTGTAGGAGACCAGAGGAGCTACTAAGAAACCCACTGCTATGAAGCAGAATGCAGTGAGCACCATCATCTGAAGGGCAGTCAACAGCCGCTTTCTTTGCAACAGTGATGTTAATGTACAATGCTATATCTTAATAGCCATCTCAATTGGCTATTAAAATGCTGCACCGCACATTAAAATCACTACCCCACTGATGCACAAATCCTTACCAAAGATACAGTCCCTGAAAATTTCCTTTCAGCTCAATGGAATGCTGCCATGCCAAATGAGCTGTCTTAGCTCCTCTAATTTTTGACTAAAGAAATAAAATTATTCCTTTTAAATTTTAAATGTGCGTAATTATGTTGAATGGCATCTTCAGCCAAGACAACACAAAAGTAGCATAAGTGTACTGTATGCAGGCCTCAGAAGTCAATTGCAGAGGTACTCTGGACTTCTCGAGAAATTTGTACCAACTTTCAGGGGAGTTACTATTCTATTTATTTGGGCAGGGGACAAAGGGAAAATGTAATAAGAGTTTGTTTCTGGAAACTTGCAGGTGCAAGCGAGTAAATTCTGAATAACTGAGATAACAGAAATGATGAAGACTTCAGTTATGAATTCTGGAGTAAAGGACATGAATAGACTACAGTGAAAAATAGGGAGTGGAAAAGCTGGTAGGCCATGCAATGAAAAGGGAAGATGAAACTTAACACAGAATTGAGTTCTTTGATCCAGAGGGATGGTTTATGGGTTAGTGTTAGACAAAGTTTTGTCCTATCTTCTGAGTACACAGATTTAGGTGAGAACAAGGAAAGACAGAAAGGTAGATGTGAAAGACAAGGTGATGTAGCAAGCTCATGTTGCCCTCCCTGAGTCATAGCAGCTCATTAAGAATCAAGTCATAAGGATATCTGGAATATAGCAAATATACGTTTCAATTGCATAAGCTTCAAAACATAGGCAGGGTCTCTCTGTTTCATATATCCAGCCAACTGAACCGTTCTGATTTGAAGGATAGAAACATGTTTGATAGATGTGAGAATCCTACCTCCTCTTCAGCTCTCCGCAGAGATACTACACTGACTCTGCTACACAGAGCAGCTACGCCCCTAGCAGCCATACCTGACCTGCCTGACACAGTTTGAAAGGTAGAACTAGTTATTACTATGTATGAAACCAAGTTTCTTCAGTGTATTCAGAAGAGCTAATCCATAAACATAATGTTTTAAGCATTTCTGGGCACCATAGATCTCGCTTCATTTCTTTACCTGGAATCCTGATGTATATCTGCTTAGAGGCCAGAGGCAATTGCAGCTTTTGGCCTAGGTCAGGCATAATTCATTAGTCTGCTCCAAAGCCAGGGTCTCTTGAAGCTGCAGAGCAATAGCCCCAGGGATTCTGCTAGCAAAGATGTCCTGGAGCCTGAGACCTGGAGTGAAACTTACAGCTAGCCCAATGGAGCTGACAGTGCTGGCAGTTTTATTACTGGTTTTTACCTGGTATGCTGACAAGGACAGTTTCAACTAAAAATCTAAAAGGACAGAAAGTTCTTATTTGTCAGAGATTGCAGATGTGTGATTTCTCAGATTTAGCATGAAACCAATACTTGTTGCTCCTCAAATGCTCACATGCACAAGCTAGAAACTGCTAGTTAGACAGCTCCACTGCAAAAGTGATCCTTCTTTTTATTTATTTATTTAATACCCCCCCCTCCCCTTCAACACTCCCAGTCTTCCTATAAACATAAAACTATTCAGGCCTTAAAATTAAAAATGTATTCCAAACTATTTAAATGGATAGGGTGATAGTTTATATCATCTCCTGCTAGAATTTGCAAATCTCTGTCATTACACTTAAGCAAAATTTGGAAAGTGTTTTATAATTAGCTACTCAAATAGAAAAAGTGCTGCTCTGGAACAGAAACGTTCCTCCCTCCACCCCCTTTTAGTCTGATACCTTCCATCATCCCTTAGAAATACAGTAACACATCAGACTACAGGGTGATATTCCAACCTACATAGATGTAGGAGGAAGCTAACACTAAGACACTCACAGTGCTCAAATGAAATGAAAAGTTTTGCTTGGAAAAAATGTTCGGGGATTTTGAACTTTACCTTTCACAGAAAGGTACTTGTTTTTATAACTTAGCAGTCATTTTCAATTTCTGTCCATAAGATGTGAATACTTCTGAAATCAGGGAGAAAAAAAGGAAAAGTCAATCCTGTTCTAAGCAGTCTAACAGACTCTGGGGTGGATTTCCCGTTTCCAGGCACCAAAGCCTTCATTACTTCAGGAAAATACAACTGTTACCATGTATAATCACGCCCAGCTGTCAACGGAGAGACCAGATGAGCATCCTTTAAAAAGAAAAGTGAAATCAACCTTACCTAGAAACCAACCGAGGCTCTGCAGAAAAGAGCATCATGCTGAATATTTTCCCCCCAACATATATCGCCAACCTCAGCCATTTTTCTTTTTTGTTTTAAATTATTTACTTTAAGTAATTAGAGCCACTGCTTTATGCAACAGCAATAGCATGTGCTGGGAAGATATTGCACTTGTGACCTTGGATTTTCCAGCCCATTACTCCTGAGTGGTCTCCACAAGACTGCTACATTGCCACCTGCCACATAACACCTCCTCCAATGTCATGAAGAAGTCAAACTACTCACATTTCTCCACATTGGGCCCTGTTGTGTCACAGAGCTTTTTCTGTGGATCTGTGAACAGAAAGTGATCGAGGGCTGTCAGTGTGCTAAGAATCCTTCCCCACTCTTATGCCCTCTTTTGTCACTTATCTGATAGACATTTCAGAAAAAGAGAAAGGAAGATGAGCAAAAATATTACTACTTTCATCCTGGTTAAAGGAGCATTTCAAATCAGCAGATGGTGCAAGCTTTACTAAGAAATTAAAACCCTAGTAGATACTACTATTTAAAATCACTTTTATGAAAGGAACTTAGACATATGCAAGACAAAGACACATACACATTCTGAACGCCTATGTCCAGAAAAAAAAAAAAAGTCAAAACAATGCCCTCATCACTTGTAGCAAATTTTACATGCAAGCCATATTTGAAGTAATCGACATAGTTGTTTTCCTTTTTATTTCTACAAAAGCAGCTGACAGACTACCCAGAGACCCTAAAGAAAATTGCCTCCGGGGAAGACAAAAGCTGTCAACATCAAGATGCAAAGATCTCTTTGAGGAGGAAAACATTCTCAGCAAGCTAAGTTGGTACAACCACTGATGAGCTGTTCAAATATGAAACATAGACACTTGGAAAGAGACTGCTGCAGACACATCCATACAGGAAACAGAAGTTTTGGCAAAAAAAATTTGGCATGACAAAAAATGCAAACTGAAAGCAAGCATAAGGCTATGATGGAATTTAGAAACTCTGGCATGCCATAAAGAGAAGAGCTGAAAGGAAAGCAAACATGCCCTGCGAACTAAATATAAAAAACATGTTGGCTGGCAACACCAGCCAAGTGCTGGCCACTACCAGCAAGTAGTGATGTTATTTGAATCAAATGTAAAGGGATCATTTTATGTCACATAGAAAAATGTAGTAAATGCATTGATATTATTGTATCTTGTTGAACTAATGCAACAATAACAGCAGAAAAGATTTAATAACTTACCCCAAAGAATTAGTAGTAAATTTTCTGATTCAAAAGCTTTTTCAATTCCTACAGTGGATTATGATCACCAAGAAAGAGTTCTCCATAAGCAATGTCATTTTCTTTTTGCCTAAGTATCTCAATTTTCTATTAGATAGTAGAAAATAAATGAAATCACTTGGGCCATTTTTCTCCTTTTGGTTTTGTTTTGTAGACAAATCTGAAATTTCATGAGAAGAGAATTACTAGAGATATTTAAATACTTCAGCAATGTTTAAAAGCAAAAAATAACTCTGTATGCCCTAAAGGTCATAATTAAACTTGTCTCATCATTTAGTGCCATTTTTGGTACAATCCTTGAGTGGTTCTTGCAAGTAATTATTTAAGGAGACTTTGTCAACCGATGCACACCTCTTTATTCTCACATCCTAGCTGAGACAGATAAATCTTGGCATCCCTTAGATCAGTGCCCCAGAGGAGCCAATTGTCGAAGGAGAAAGCTGCAAATTCTGTTTTGGGAACCTAAGCTTTGACTACAGTTACTTGGTCCATTGAAAGTCAAGGAATCAGAATTCTCAAGGTAGAAAAATGCTGTTTGTATTTATGTATCCATCATGTCAACCAAAAGTAAAATTCAGTCAAGTTTTTACCCCCACCTCAAGTGCACTTCAAAAAAATAGTAGGAAATCCACAAGAAAGAACACATCCAAGTAGCTAATGAAAGTAACAAGATGTAAGAATACTTAGTCTATGTAATTTGATTTCTTTTACCTGTTTTATAAAGGAATTCAGGCAGAACTAAGATAGTAAAGCCACTACTGACAATAAGGCATTCATAAAAGAGGGCAGGTAAAGCAATGACAATAATGAAATGGTCAGAGTAAACCTTATTATCTTCATTAATTCTCCCTCACTTTTGACTACAGTAGGGATATTAACTTGCTAGTATCTTCTACTCTATTCAAAGAGAAATGCATCCCTTGAGCAAATAAACTAAAGTGTTAACTTGTTTATATCAGGATTTATGAAGTAATAATTATTAATAAATTAAATGTATCCATAAAGTTTCCAGACACAGTCTTTAGGAGTAAAATATGACTGCTTATAGCTGTATAACCACGTCCATTTCTTTAGAGACTTAGATGAAGTCTGCTAAGATTCTTAAAACCCAGAATATTTTTTATGCAATACATCAGTAAAAAATAAATGGCTTATTTTATTTGTCTATTACTATGATTTTTTAAATATCTTCAAGATCTTTTTTTTGTAGTAAAGCACACTGTACAGTTAAAATTGTCACTACCAGTTTATTATCCTGAGCAAACTGAACAATGGCTCTGCCACACATAAAAGAATACAACAAGAAATGAATTACAGATTTCCTAAAAAACTTTGCCAGACAGTTGTGACCAGGGCTCAAAATCCAATTTCTAAAATGAAATAATCAGTTGGCATATTCAAAGCTTTAACACATGTCATCTAAGAGTGTAACATGAAAAAACTAACTGAAGCTATTCACTCTGGTTTCAAAACCACTTTATGCATAACTGGAAAATGTTAGGAGTTAATAGACACAAACCAAAGATCTAAAACCATACCCCTTCATAGAAAGTTAGATTAAAAGTGTTGCATACATTATTTGTTTATGTGTGTGCATGTAGGAAAGTAATTGAAATCCATAAGACTTCTGGGGTCTGGTAAAACTCTTGATGCATTTTTACCTAAGAAAACCAACAGCATTACAAAAGACACAAAGCTTCAAACAAATATTTAGTTATGTGTGGTTTGTTCGTTTCATAAAGGACATAAAGACAGTAATTTTAAACTAGCAAAACAGAAGAGATGTAATGATCTTCAAAACAGTGTTCTCAGGTTTTCACAAAACTTTAAAACACTGATTTCTTTCATCCTTCCTTCATGAGCCACAACTCTAATTCATGACCGTTACAGTGACTTTCAAAACAAAGTATATTATTGCTACTCATTCACATGAGTAACAGAATCACAGAATGGCTCATGTTAAAGAAAATCTCTGTATTCATCTGCTCCAAGAGCAGGGACACCCAGAGCATGTTGCCTAGGCCCATATCCAGGTGGCTTCTGAAGATTTCCAAAGACAGGTTTCCACAACATCTGAGTACCTGTGCTAGCATTCCTTCACGTGTACAATGAAAAGGTTTCCTCATCTTCAGAAGGATCCTCTTCTGTTTCATTCTGTGCCCACTGCATTTTTTCTTGAAAGCATGAAGCTTGAAAAAAATAATCAATGAATTAATTTTGCTCAAGAAATCATTCAGCAGATTAAAGTTACCTGTAAATTAGAAGCCCAACTATGCTACCATAAAAGCTACAAAAGAGAGAGTACAAAACAAGATCTATTTTGGGGCAGCACTTAAAGCTTGCAATTCACATAGGTGACTCCGAAAACAGTGCTGATGAGCTGACTGAGACACTCCACGTTTTCTGGTGTGACAGATATGCATAGCCATCTAGAACATGGCTTGTCTTTCATGTTGCTGTCACTGCTGCTGAAACACATCAACTACCACCACTCTGCTCGCATCCACTGTTTTGCCTCCAGAAACCTTCAGCAAGCCTTGATGAATGTCCATGGATGCAATTTTTTCCCCAGGAGTGAAGTCAATGACACACTGCTTCATGTGCTTTTCCATGTCAGATGCCATTTTGTCAGACTGCCCCTCTGCTGCCACCTGTCACATGGCAACAAAATTGAGTAGAATATTCATGGAAAGGTTCACCCTCAAATATAAACACAAGAGAAAAAATCAGAAAACAAGACCAACAAAAAACTAGATTTAAGAATTCACCCTCTTTTTCTACAACACAGTAACATGTATATTTTACTCCTCAAAATTGTTTACTGAAGAATTTGTCTATCTTTTTCAAAAGCATGGAAAGTGGAGATCAAAACTAGTATACCAAGGCATCAACAGTAATCAATCATATGCCTCAAGTCTTCTCTATCTGCAAACTACTGATATGAATGTAGTCAAAAATTCAAATGACTTAAGCTAGAATGCTCATGTTAAAGAATAAATGCAGCTATGGAAAGGTAAAATCTCCCCCCAAGATCTGTCTGTAGCAGACGATTAAAAAAGGTTTATCAAACTCTATATTTGAAATAGTAGGAAAATTCACAAGAGAGTTCTCCGAGATGCAAGGTTTTATTTCTATTTCAGATTCCACTAAAACATGAGAGACTAGAATCGAGATATATTTCAACTTCAATAACTATAAAAAGACTTAAATCTGTCACTCTGAAGCCAAAATAACTATAAAAATCACAAGAGATGTGAGAATTATGACTTTGAGGGAAAACACATATTCAGTGGACCCTGACTGACGAAAGGAGGTTTAACTGAACAGCGATATAAATACGAACAAGAAAATTATACTTTCCCCAACTCATTTAAAATTCATAGGTACAACACTTTCTTTTACATTAATTTCAAAATGTTTGAATTTTAATGTCTTTAAAACTGAAGGATGGAAAACTGAAAGAACATTTTGCAACTGTCTCTAACCTACTAAAATTTCTGATATCAATAGGGAAATAGTAGAGGTAAAGACTATTTTTTAGAATATTTCTCGGCAAGTTAGACATAGGGGAAAAAGCAGGTAATGGAAATAACTATTAAAGTGTCTAAGAATTTGATTTAAATTCTAAGCTAAGTTATATACAGTGCAATTCAAAAACATACATAGTAATGATAATATTCTTCAAAAGCAAATGCAACTCTGAGTTATGACTTCATTATTTGCATTAAGGGAAACAAACCACTGTAAATACCCCCAAAATATTCTTGATTCTATGACAACTAAATGAAGTCCTTAACAGAACTTCTGGATATTTAAATCTCACATAGCTACATTACACAACCCAGATGTGTACATTCAGTTTCTATCAAAGATTTTGCTATTTTATGGGTAAGGGTTCAGCTTGCATACCATGAACATTCATCACAGTAAGTGGAATAAAAATTGCTGTCTCTTTTGAAAACCTGGTAATGTGACCTTGTTTAGAATAAAGATTTCTCTTTGTTCTGGAGAATATTAACCTCTATTCTCTATAAAGCAATACAGAAGGTGAACACAGGTTCAGAACATAGCTCAAAATATAAAACAAGTTTGGTCATGAAGAACTGCTTATGACCAAACTATCTGCAGTTAACTGACTTCTTGAAGCAATTCTTCATTCTGTCTCAACAAGTATGACAGGTTGAAGGATTCTGCGGTTGATATGCGGTCTCCAGAATTCTCTTCAAATGAAGACGATGTAATACAAAGTTTTAAAAACAGCAGCTAACCAAACAAAAATAACAACACACTAAAAGCAAATGACTTGCAATCAAAACAACAGACATCTAAGATGACCATTTTTAGGTAGATGGCACAGATAGGCCAATTTAATATATACACCGCCACCACTGAGAGAACAGTAAATGAAGCAGACCTTTGTCAGGTTCCTCTGTAGAGTTTGCAGAGAAAGATATTGAAATACTTTTATCTCATGTATTTCAATTTCATTTGAAGGTGAAAAATGTCAAAAATAAAAGGAGAAATTTGTAGCTGTTATGAACTAATGAAGTTCCACAAGAGTCAAGAGTGAAAATATCTAAGGTAAAAAAAAAAAAAAAAAAAAAAAAGACTACATCTACTTAAAAAGAAAAAAAAGAAGAAGTAAGAAGGGGAAAAAAAGGAGAAAAAACAGATGACAATTTGGACAACTCTGTTAGTACAATGCTTCCAGAACCATGACTGTAGGTGATACTAACAACTGGAAAGAGAATTTGTGCCTCTGTGATGCAGTTCTGATTACATTTACAGAGATACAGATCCTCTTCAACTCACTGCAAGTTATGCCTGAGAGACAGAGGGGAAATTAACTCCTTATTTATATTACAGACTATTCTCATCACTGATAGTTCTTTAAGAAATGTAGGATTGAGGAAACTGCTATGAAGGAAGAGTCACAGAGTACAAGCTGGCAGCTGAAATTGCCACAAAATACACATTTAGAAGTTTGTGAAAGCTTCTCCAGAAGCTAAATGAATGAATGGTAAATTACATGGTGGAAGCAGCTATTGCAGAATTGCAGTAAACATGAATGATAGCACATGTGTAATATCAGTAAAATACACATAAAGCTCCTTTTAACAAATGGAAGGAAAGAAAATGATGAAATCCATCACTGGGAACTAATTCAGAAGTTATTTTATCAAAACTTCAGTGGAAATTAGGTTACAATTTCAAAAGATAATTTTGCTTGTATAAGGAAAAATTAAGTAAGAAATGAAGAGCTTGTCAATACATTCACTAGAGATTATGTACTACGCTCTCAAAAAAAAAAAAATTCTTACCGTCAATTGCACATTCTGCATTCTGAACAGTATGAAAACCTGCCTGAGAACTATAAAGTCTTTTAATGTTGCTATTTTACATTAATATAGTGTGTTGGCCTTAAACTATTGTAGTGGACAAATTAGCTGAGCTGGCTTGCTTTCCATACTGCTGATCCCAAGAGAAAAATGCTGCTTGTTAAGAATAAAATCTCTTAATGTTTCCCCGAATTACAAGGTGTAGGAAGTTTACTTAAAGCATTAACAATGCTCTTATTGTACAAATATAATGTTTATGCAAGCTAATGACTCTTACTGTGCAGTAATATAATACTCAAACTATTACCAAGGTATTATCCACTAAGAAACAAAAAATATTCTTCCTTACACTAATTTTAATACACAAGCATTCTGAACCAGAATTCTCATGTGGCCTTACAAACTCTATAAATTCCAGTGTTTACCTGACATTCTCTTTGTACCTGGAAACAAGTACTGAAAGGTCTGTTTACTAAGTAGGTTCAAGAAGAAATAACTACTACTGTCGACTTTGTCATGCATGTCACCTTGTAAGAATGGCAGAAGTAGTGGTAAGGAACAGCAACTTCAGAAGGAAGTGAGCAAGAACTCCAACACACAATACTCAGAACCTGGCATTTATCTTTTTAAGAACTTAACTACATCTGCACTGATTCAGTGACTACATTTTGAAAATAAACTTTGTGTTCAGTTTCACAAATGCCCATCAATAAGAAGTCCCTAGCACACTGTGGAAGAAAAGATTTAGAAAAGAACAAAAAAACTAAAATGAAATTGGAACATGATGTGGGTATTTAGTATAACACATACATTTTGACAGGAGTGTAAGCAGTTTGCAGAAAGTATTTAGCCTGACTGGCAGAAAACTCTTAGAAACAAGTTAGTGATGCAAAAAAACTACAGGAAAATGAGAAATATAATTTAAGTATATTGAGTATCGATTACGGATTGAATTAAGTAAAACCCATCACGCAGCATGATCCAGCATTCCTCAAAACTACTAATTTTATTTGGATCATTTATTTTAATTATTATTTAATCAAAGAAACACTTTAAGTTAGATGTGTCTCTATAAACGATGTTATGAATTAATGGCCAAACAACAAGCATAAGTGCTCATATGTCTGTAAGAGTCCAAACTTGCAGAGTCAAACTATTTCAATTCTACTTCTGAGTACAATACATGGCTACTTACAGGACTCTAGAATCCTTGGTCCCCTGACTGTTCTTTTTGTTTGTTTCTCGTTACAAAGTAATAAACCAAAGAAATTGTTAACCTACGCATACAGGCCGGCTATTTCACTGTCTGAGGTTCAAAATCAAATATTCTCATTTTTCTATGTAGTAAAATACCAACTTAATAGAGATGAAAACTTGATTAACTATCAGAATATTCAACATCTTCTATTTCTATCTTTATTCAAGTAAAGAAGAAAAAATGCTTTCTATTGCAAAGAATTCATAGTTCTAATACCATCATGTAATATCAGAAAGAAAATCTGAAGCTATAAAAAAAAGTCTGTTTCATCTAATATTTTTTTCTGATGGACTCAGAATAAAAGTAATGAATTCTAAGAAAAAGTAGTTCCTTAAGGAACAACTTTCAATCTTAAGAAGAAATCATAAGTTGCTGCTGAAACTTCAAACAAATTCTCCCGGAGGGAGGTGGCAAGAAAGTGGGAAGAAGGTAAAAGCTAATAAAATTATAATCTTTAAGCCTCTGGTAAAAGATGTTAAAAAATGAACTTTCAAAATACTGTTAGAACACCTCTCCAGGGAAATATCTAAGTTAATATGGATAAAAACATGTGTCATGGAGTTATCTCTAGATCTATCTGTGTCCGTGACAGGGACAGGTGTCGACGGTTTACGTGCCGGTTAAGCCAGCTTCTGTTACTAATGGGGCAGGGGACTCATGGACCCACACCCTGCAGAAAGGGATAAAAGGGGAAGGGTAGGGAGCTGGGAGATTGGACTAAAAACAGAATAGCAGTGATGATCTGAGGAGTTAATTTACTAAATATGATATCAGAATGCAAGATAACACAATATAATACAGTATATAATTGGAATTGAGATTAATAAATCAAATAAAATGAGAGAGAAAGAGTGTCCAAAACCAAAGGCCTTACTTTAAAATTGAAGGTGAAACTGCTGGGGAGTACACCCACACACTGTCAGGCAGCTAGAGAGAGAGGAGAATCTTGTGACTTGCAAGGAATTTTATCTTTCTGTTTGAACTCAAAGTCCTCTGGAGTATGTAGTTCTTCTCTTCAGAGAATCAGGTACCCAGAAAATCAGCAGTCCACAGAACTGGAACATTAACTCTTTAACTCCCAATGTTTTGATGTGGAATACCAATAACAAAAATCATAAAACCATGACAACAGGAATGACCATTAGGTAATTTGTCTCATAACTGCAGAACCAGCAAACATGAAGCACTCTCTCATTAGTTGCCCCATCAGATTACTGTTGATGAATATCAGAACTGAAACATGTTGACTAAGAAAGGTGTTATTTTCGTGCTTCACTAATTTAAAATACTTGGAATGCCTGTTTAAAATAATTAGTGATACAATATTTAATAATCCATATTGATAACTGTAGTTTACCTGCTGTTGCAAATAAGAAATATTTTATGATAAGACATATCATAGTGGAAGCCTTGCAGGTACTTTTTCTTCTACAGAGAGGTGTAGAATAACAGTAACCCTTGATTTCTCAATAGTATTATCTACATGTTAATTTCTCCAAAGTCAAGTAAATCAGGCTGTATGTGTAGTCTCCCACCTTTCATGCTAGGCATTCAGCTGTAAGCATGATTTACAGCTTATTATGTAGATTTAATTAGCAAACTAGTAACTGTTATTTATAGAACCACATTCATACTTTGTGCATACTTGAAAAACACATTCATTCTCGTTAAAAGAAAAAACAGAACGATAAGAAATTCACAGAAGATAAATTTCAGTTCAAGTCTGTACCTTTCCCTTTTTGAACAGACCATCCCATATTAAAATCTATTTGCTTGTTCCATAGATTTCGTAAACAATCACCACCATCACCCTTCAAGAAAACTCAAAACATACACAGATGGATTCTTCCTCCTAGTCTGATAGTGGTTTTTTTTTTTTTTTTTTCTGGTGAATAAGCAGTGCAATATAGTGATATCTAACTCTACAAGTTTTTCCAGCTAGGAAAAAAAAAAAAGAGAGAGAGAGAGAGAGAGAAAGGCAATACAAGTCAAGTTGCTTTTTGAAGAAACAGTTCTTTTTGATTCCTGCATGAAGAACAAATGGAGATTAAACTGCAAGAGTAAAAATGTAGAGCAAATCTCTGATAAGAGGAGAAATCTATGGTGTTCAATTTTGCAGTTACCTAAAGATTTTTCCACTTTATTTGTTAAAGTTTCTCATACAAAAATATCTTTTCATGCAGAACAGATATCTATTTTTTTTTAAAGAAAGCCTATAACTATATTAATTATTTTGTAACAATAAAAAAAATCAAGACATCAGAAAAAGTACGCCTTTTTACAAATGCTTTAAAGTGACAATAACTATTTGAACTGATGCACTGAGGTTATGCAAATGAACCTCCACATACACTGTAACTTCTACAGTTCTCAAGCTGTCAAGAACAAAGGCTGCTACAGTACTTCAACTTAGCAGACTAGTCTATAAAAAATACACTATGTGCTGTTATCAGCACATTAATGGAAAAGCCTTTCCATATTATATATTAACATGTTAACATACTCGATTTTATTTCTCGATTTTGTCAGTTTTCAAGCAATTCTTTGACCGAAAAAAAAAAAAAAAAAGTAGGATAAAAATGAAGGAAGAAAAAAAATTCATCTGGGATAAGATGAACTTGAAAATTTTCACTATTTCCCAGCTTAGGATGTCTGGGTGCATTTGGCCATTTAATTTCATCTAATGAGTTTTCTAATTTTTACTCCTAATTATGAATACAGAATGCAAAGGAATTTAATCATCCTGGTGAACACATACAACATAAGAGTGTCCAAATATTTTAGCAGAATTCTAAATTCTTTTAACCCATTTGTGCTTACTTAGTTCTGTTACTTACTTAGTTCTGTTACTTACTTACTTAGTCTGTTGTTCTGACTTTGTAAGTTAAAGGTAACTTATTCTTAAGTTAAAGGTAATTTATCCTTAATTATACTATATGTACTATAAAGCTGAACCCATTGCTGATCATGCAATCTGTAGCACTACAATTATTTGATCAGTTTTACCCAAAATCTTAGCAATTAAGGAAAGAATAAATATGAAATCCTGATGACAATCTTGATGAGCATATGATAGACATATTTTAATTGAATTTGCTATCAAGAAGTAGATGAATGATTAGGCTAAGTGACTGTGGCTGTCTTCATCTGTGGGTTTTGCTAGGAAAGTAGACATGAATGTGGACAAAGTACATGAGAATCATAAAATTGCTCAGGTTGGAAAAGACCTTAAAGATCATTGAGTCCAACCACAACCTAACCCACCCTACCCTAACAAACAGCTAAATCATGTCTCTGAGCACCACATCCAAATGGTTTTTAAACACATCCATGAGCTCTAACTGCATCTGGCTCTTGATTTGATATTCTTGCTAATCTTTCCAGGGGGAGGATGCCAGAGAATGGAATATAACCTCTTGATTTTTTAAAAGAGTTGTTGGTACTGGCAGAACCAAACATTGGCTGGTGGTTAGCAAATAATATGTTAGACACTTTTCTCCAGGTAAATCAGGTGCTTGACTAAGAGATGTTCCTCTATTCTATAAAGCATATAGACTGAACCGTGGACCTGATGACACAAGAGGAGAAATAGTATTTCCAGTCTCATGTAAGTGATTGAAGAATTTGCTCTATAAGAAAACCTAGTAGTTATTTGTCACTCTCCAGCTGCGCTCTAAACTAGGCAGAGTAAGAACGGGTCAAAAAACTCAAAAACTCACTGCACCAGAGCTCTTTCAGGGCAATAAGCACAGACAGTATGCCATGATGCACACAACAAAACTGGAGAAATCTAGTATTGTCTAATAAATTGCCCTGTGGTTCGACACATCCTACATATATGAAGGAATATTTTGCAAATTCAAGTACTTACTACAAGCTACCTTGCACTTCTAAAATCTTAAATATCAGCACGTGGTCACTGCATTTTTATCATGTGTAATATTTAGAAATGTTTAACAACATGGTTTAAGACAAACAAGCCAAATGAGATAAGAAATTATTAATAATAACCTCTGAGAGGGTACTTGAATGCAAGATAAAAGATTATTATTTTCAAAATAAAGAGTATATTCAAGACAATTATCAATAATCAAAATTGAGCATTGGTCCAATAATCACAAGTGGAACTGAAGGAATACAATTTGATGCCTTTTAAAGAAAATGTAATCCTAATTTGCATGGGTTTTCAAATGCCACTTCTAACTTGTACATGATTACATACCAGAGTGCTTCAATTCTCAATGTTTGCTTAATTTAAAATGCAGGAAAAAAAAGATTTTGCCACAGCTGTAGTTTTGCAAGGTAATGACCATTTAATTTACAATGATTACTCTATTTTCTTAATTTTAATGATGTTGATCCTTCTATTTTGCCCACTGCTGCAGGTCGTGAGAAACCAGTGAGAGGAAAGGAATTATGCACATAATATTGATGAGAACAGAAAATCAAGTGCAGGGCAAAGATGAGCTACTGATTAATAGTCCAGATAGTCTATTCCCTGCCCTCAGAATAAAGGACCAGAAAAAGTACGTTGTTCTAAATATCTAAAGGCATTCTTCCCCAATACACAAATACTCTAAGTAGCACTTTATTTCATATCGTTATCAGATCTTCAGTTACAATAACATTTTCCAGCTTCGTTTTCCAGTATCTGAACTTTCTTTTTGTCACCTGCAAAACTAACCTGGAAAACATTATTGAAACCTAAGATCTGACTTTTACTTGAAAAAAAATCCTACAGCCCAATACCAGAATGTCTTGTTCTTTCCTTGCATCCAGTTCTTTTTTTCCACATCTATTTATCCTGCAAAAATATTTTTTTAGTTCAAGCCGATGTTCAGAAGACTATATATGTCAAAGGACACAAACCTTTTGAGGATGAATAAAACCTTGAATTTAAATAATTTTACAGCTAAAAGGTAAAAAAAGAATTCACTCTATATTTTGTTTTATCTAGGTTCCTTCTCCCAGCTATGTACATCACTGATTTTACTAATTGTCACCATTATTATCACCAAATTTATCCACTACCAGAAACAACTGAAATGCTTTTTTTAAAAAAATTATACTTTATCATTTTTCTTTCTTCCTTACTAAAATACCACAGTTTATCATTGAGCACAGTCCTCAAGTTTTACTTTAAGGGAGATACGATGAATTTACAAGTTTGTAATTAAAGAATCAAACTTGTACCATTATTAACATATAATTGCACGTGGTAAACTCACAGGAATCAACATCTGCTCATCTGAGGCTAATATTTCCTATGACAAAACCCTTTAATATGTGAATACAAGACAACATTTTTATATTTCCATTATTTATACACGCAAATACCTAAAGGTGTGGTTGTGGGGGAAACAAATAATTAATTTTCACATAATTTCTAAAATAATTCCTTGGAAATATAATACACTACGGTACATAATATTTTGTTAAAGTTATAAATACTTAAATCTACAAAAAAAAAAAAACCCTACTAGATACATGTAATTAAAAATTGTGTTAAGTATTTTTAGTTAAAATTAGACATATGAATTCCCTGTAATTTGATTTGGGTAATTGTGAGAAAAAAAATTAAAGAATTTAGTGAAAGACTACTCAAATAATAACTGAAAGTAGATATTGAAAGAAGGCAATCCTTTTTTAAAAATGAGGGGTAATATGTTTTGTTTCTTCTCTAGTTATACTTTCAAGAGTTTTGCCTATGACTATAACATAATTAACTGGTCTTATTGTCTTGTGAGGAGGTTAATCTCTGATAACTTAAACGCCAAGATCTATTGTGAAAAAGTTAAAAACGAAAAAACCAACAACACAATCAACAATTAAGAAAACTTATTTTATATACGTACATATGTACACGTATACACATAAAATCTGGCATGTAATAGATTCTCACATATAAGCCTCCGTTGACTAATTTCTTTCAGAAATTCCTTCTGAGAAAATTACTTGTTTGTTCATACAGAATTTTGGGGAATAGAGAATCAAAATCATAATATGAATAAATAACAATAATAGATAGTGTTTGTGAAGGGGAATCATAAGTGACTGGTGTAATTGTTCAGAAACTAAAAATAAATAAATAAATAAAAATCCGTATTGTGCCTTCTTCCATTTGTAAGCAGCACAATCTGCCAGCAACTAAAATTGACAAAGGAGAAAGTAAACCAGAAGCCCCAAAGATATAGAGCTCAAATAGAAGCCTGAAGAAAATGAATAATAAGCCCAAATAGAAAACTGAAGGGAACGAAATCATAGGACAGCCAGCGAGGACTGTATCTTGGGAGCAAAGCAGTGAAATGATGCATGCAAATGAAAACTAATTGCTTGAAGACCTAGAAAGGACAATATGAACAAGCATATAGATAAGAACATCTGAAAATCTGGCACAATCCTAACAAAAATGCACTGGTGTAAATGGTGTTCCATTAGGTTCACATAGAAGATAGTCTTCCAGTTTTGAGCCATACCATGATTTTTTCCTTCCAGAGATTTTAGACTGGAAAATTTTGTAATGAAAACATAAAGCCTGCAAAATATCTTAGGCTAAGTACTAAAAGAGAAAGAAAAAATTATATATGAAAGGAGCTACAATTTCCATGAAGAGAGAGATGTTTTGCCGGGTAAACGGCAAAGGGGTTATAAGAATATTTCTATTTGTCTCTGATGTTGCTAAACTACAGGCACTGTAGATAAAGCAGGTTGCTTTAGCTGAAGTGATGAATAAGCAGGAAAAGAAGGGATTAAAACTCCTGTAGAACACAGAGGGAAAAAGAAATTCTAAGTTTCAGAAATCTTGGATCATTTCTTAGTAACAACTTCTGGAGCTTGTACATGATTTTCTTAATTCAGTATGGCAATCTAAAATGATCTGACAAACATGAGGTTTGACTTTCTGTTAGATCCTTTGCTTAGAACTAAAACAGCAGTCACTTTACACAAGGTGATTGCCGTAGAATCTCCAATATTTAAACCAGTATTGTCTCCACTGCAATCAAGATTGACTTATAGTATATTTTCTCTACTTGTCTAAATACAGTTGAGTATTCTACCCCTAAAATGCAGAACTCTACGTCTGTGAACAGGATCGGAACAAGAGCTAAGAAAGAAATCAACAACAACAAAACAGTGAAAGCAAACCAATTCAAAACAAGACAAAAAACTGATTCTGGTCACAGCTCAGCATTTTGGTAGATGTCAAAGACAAAGATCCTAATTAGTTAGCCCAATCATGTGTTAATAAATCAATGCTGAATACACAAAGAAAACAACTTGCAGTGATTGGTATGAAAATTTACAGAGGATTACTTGCACAGAAGAGAGAAACGTTAGAAATAGGAGGTGCATGCTTGCCTTTCTGAGCTAGGAATTGCCTACAAAGTGAATTACAAAACACACACACGCACACAAAAGAAAAAAGAACATAGCAACTAGAAAGAATACTAATTTACTGGAATAAGATGCCCAGAGAGGTTGCGGAGTCTCCTTCTCCGGAGGTATTCAAAACCCATCTGGAAACTTTCCTGTGCAACCTACTGTAGGGAACGTGCTTTAGCAGGGGAATTGGATAACATGATCTTCAGAGGTCCCTTCAAACCCCTATGATTCTGTAATTTCTCCCTTACTACTAGTAAAATGGAGTGTAACCTAAAATGAAACTTCTTGTACAACAAAAATTTTGTGAATGCACTTCTTGTTTTTCTCTTCAGAGCACCAGTATCAAGTCAAAACATCTTAGAGCTCTTTATTATTAATAGTTAAATCTACTGGATCTTATACACAAGCTCTCAACGGGTGCATTTTTTCACATAGAGGAATTGAGTGACACACTTTTGCTTCATAGCCACTTCATGTCAGACACCATTTTGTCAGACTGCCCCTCTGCTGCTATATGTCACATGGCAACAAAATGTAACAGCCTCTACTACCGTACCACCACCATCTACCTCTGGTGTCATGGTCCAACATAATAAAACAAGAGATACCACTTTCAGAGCAGCCCTCATGTTTTTTAATCTCAGGAACTGAAACAAGATTTTCTTCAGAGACTGAGCGTTCCCTAAAAAGTGAAGCAATACTTTTAATGAGCTCATGCATTGTTTGCATACCTGAAGAATGATAAACCTAAAGACAATAAATCTAAAGTGGAATTTATAAATACTCATTTTATATGTACTGCCACAAGATTAAATATATTGCAAAATTCTTACTTAGCCATTTCTTACATAAATATTTCTCTAAAGATCAAATCCTAAAATGGGAATATTTTAGATCACACTGCAGTGTGATCTGCAATAGATTACCTGAAAAAAATTTGAAAGAAACAAGGACAGGCTGCATTTTTTTGATGGGTTCCAATTGGTAAAAAATCACCTTAATTCTGTAATTAGCAGCAAAGTATCTGAATCATACTTAAAATTCTTAAAAGTTGCTCAGATTTTATCAAAATAAAATTTGACTTGATAACACCTGCTTTAAAAATTGATTTTATTAATTTTATTATTTTTTTTCTATATTTCTATTTTTCTCCCCATGGCCCACACTCTCCGCCCTTCGCAGCCATCCTGGAGAAGCCCCTGGAGAAGAAGTCGGGGAAGCATTGAATTTATTTTAAATTTACATTTATTTTTGATTCCATGTTTATGGGTAGTTTTTGAACACTTCTCCCTAAGAACTTCAGACTTTCATACAGTATTGTTTCCTTCTATTTTCAGCCTGAAACAAAAATAGAAGTAGGGGGAAACCAACACCTTAAAGTGTTATACTTTGGAATGCATTTTTAAGTTAAAGGAAAAGGAGTTTCCTCAGGCTTTTGTAACCAATCTTGGGTATGTTAGTGCTTGGAAGTAAGAAAACATACATCATAATGTTGCTTGAGTCTACAGGTGATATCAAGAAGTGGAAAAATCTCTGAGTTGCCAAATAAATATTCTGGCTTCCTGATTTCATTTAGTTGTCAAGAAATTGCAAGAATCTGAGAGCAGCCCTCTTAAAGGATAACAACTCTTGACAGCAAATACTTGTCTTTCTTCAAATTGTTTTCCTCTTGCTGACAGCTTTCAAATCTCTTCCAGAATTAGCTTGAATTGGTTTTCTCTCCTTACAGTTCCCATTTTTTTCACGCTTGTGGTTAGCTGAAAGATAGTAAGTCTAAGATGAGTCCATGGTAAACTGCATTCATGATGACCACAGAAAATGCTGACACTACAGCACATGGTAGTACGTCAGTCTAGTACGAAGTAATTAACCAACGTGATCCCACAGTCAGCACGAGAGGAGTTGAGGGGCTGGGAATGATGTCACTGATGGCCAAAAACCTTGAAGATAACTATCTGGGGACGCCACCACTGAAACTCATCAGTCCTACTGTTTGTTCCTTGTGACAGGGCATTGGCTTACAAAACCTGTGGGGCCTCTACATTACAATACTTTATCCAAATGAAAACATTAAAGGAGAGGGATCATCAGTCCCCAGGTTAGTCTCTGTTCTCTTCTTCACTCTCGATTGGCTTTAGTGACCTTACAAAACAATGGAAAAAATTTAAATTAAAATGTTCTATCATTTAAAATGTACCTCTGATAGAACAGCAATATATCCAGAATATCAGAAGATTTCAAGTGCGCTTTTGCAGCTCAGAAAGCAAATGGTATCCTGGGCTCCAGCAGAAGAGGGGTGGCCAGCAGGGACAGGGAGGTGATTGTCCCTCTCTACTCTGCCTTCATGAGACTCCATCTGGAGTATTGCATCCAGGTCTGCGGCCCCCAGTACAAGAAAGACAGGGAGCTGTTGGAGAGGGTCCAGAGGAGGGCCACAAAGATGATTAGAGGGCTGGAGCACCTCCTCTATGAAGGCAGGCTAAGGGAGCTGGGCTTGTCCACCCTGGAGAAGAGAAGGCTGCAGGGTAACCTCATTGCAGCCTTTCAGTACCTAAAGGGAGCCTACAAACAGGAGGGGAGTCAACTCTTTACAAGGGTAGATATTGGCAGGACACAGGGAAATGGTTTTAAGTTGAGGGAGGGAAGATTTAGGTTAGATATCAGGGAGAAGTTCTTTACCAAGAGAGTGGTGGCTGAGGCTGCCAACAGAGGCTGTAGATGCCTCCGTCCCTGGAGGTGTTCAAGGCCAGGTCAGATGGGGCCTTTGGCAGCCTGGTCTACTATTAGATATAGAGGTTGGCAGCCCTGTATGCATCAGGAGGGATGGAGCTTGATGATCCTTGAGGTCCCTTCCAACCCAAGCTATTCTATGGTTCTATGATTTCAGGAACACAAGCGGCTAACCTGTTAGGAAAACAGCAAAAATATGTTTTTCAGAGTAATGACTTCAGTAGAAATCAGATATTTACTAAAAAAAAACAGGAAAATATCTATTTGAAGTAAAATAAAACAAAAAGTCCAATGTGGTAGATAGACATTAAAACAGTTATTTCTAAATCAACTGTCTCTGTGCCTTAAGGAAACAGCAAAATCAAATAGATGATGCAGTAATGGTAAAGCAGCAATGTGAAAACATAAAAGCAGACTGGGCTATGGAAAAAAAAAAAAGCACCTTTATCAAATATCCAGTAATGATAAGGTGAAACTCAAACCACATTATCTAGAAACCCTGAGAGTGCACTCGGTATCAGAGGAAATGAAACTCTTTACTACAGCTGAAGACTCTAGTTATTAGCATCTGCAAGATGCCTTACATAAATTAAGTCCACTGGAAGCAGCAATCAATTCATTAAACACCTTCATCACAATCAGTCTTCTAAAATAACAGTAAAAATCCAAAACACAAGAGATGTGTCCACAAAAGGCCACTTAATCAAATTGTCCAATTGACTTTCTTTTAAGTCTTAACAAGCATGAAATATGCCCTCTGCATTTCAGAATGGAACACGAGAAAATATTCAGCATTGCAGAAATAAATGTAGAAAAAACACCTCCTTTACATATTTACTAGAAATAAAATGTTGAAACTATGGACAATATAATTTTTTCATTATCATGAAAACTTTATATCGAAGACATCAAGGTTAATTTATCTTATGTTAAACTAACATAACTATAACTAAAAATAAAGACTTTTTAAATGTAGAAGATGAGTAGCTCAGAGAAAAGGAAATTTTGAAAAAGCAAAAAGCTGTTATTTAAAGTAGTACATTTTTTCTTAAAAAAAAAAACACAACACAAACAAGCATATTAATTCAATCACAGGGAATCTCTGTGATGCAGAATGTAAGCTATGAATTTTACTTGATACAGCTCTGCATTTTATTTTGAAGCTCCTGGTTTCTTATTAAAGAAAATGTAAATTGCTCTAAGAACGCTCTGGGTACAGGAACAGACAAATCTCCCAGGGAACAACCTACACTTCCCACACTGTGACCAATCATTTAGTTGTTGAAACTAAAAGATACTACAAAGTCTCAAGGTTTTAGAAAATAACAAGCTCAACTTTAGAACTATAAATTGCCAAATACTCAGGTTTTTTGTTTGTTTGTTTGTTTGTTTTATTATTTATTTACCATGGAGGAAAACAGATTCTTTCCTATTTTTTATACACTTCATACCCCAAATGATCTCTAGCTTTTCTAGATGTATTGTATGTGGTGCCCTGAGGGTACTTCTATTTTTGTTATTATAGGTGGCTTCAAGAGCAAAAGGGAAGCTGAGCAGTTTTACCCTGTGAATTGTGAGTGAAGAGCTCTGTAGCACAAATAGAGGCACCCTGGGGGTAAAACCGAATTTGTGCATGGATGTATATCTCCATGTGTGCACATTCTAAAACATAGCCAGTGCAGAGTTCTTTCAGATGAACTGATCTCTAAAGACTGAAGTTTTAAAATGACTTTTTTTTTCCCTGTGATAACAAAACTACCTTTGTTTGTTTAATGTATTCAAGGACTTATGGTTTGAGAAATCTTCCTTTACAATAACTGTCAAACTTGTCAGAAAATACAACCTTAAGAAAAAGGATTACATTTAAATGAAATTAAAAAATAGATCTTCCATTTAAATTCAAAAAGCTCTCTAAAATATTCGTATTGCAAGTAAGTATCTGTATTTCATCTTAACTCTTTCCTTTCAGAAGTAAGAACCAATATTTATATTGAGATTATTGGATAATATCTACATAGACAAATTTTTCCAGAGATTTCCAGAAATTTTCCAGAAAATTTCTACCTCTGTTGCAGGCATTATTTAAATAGTAAATAGCAAAATAAAAAACAAATGCTGCTATAAAAAGTTTTTTTGTTGTTTAGAAAAAAGAGCAGGATTTAAAAAAATGAGTCTGATCTTGTACATGTCCACAATTATTAATCTTGCAATTAGTTGAGTAGAAGCAGAACAAATCATTCCTTGTAGAATACACAGCATCAGACCTCAGGTCCAATAGGTCCTCTTTTGATATTTGATCTAGTCTATGAACACAGACTAGAATTTATTCCAAGATTAAACACTGCTTTTTGTCTATTACAGAAGACAAATAGTAAATCTGAAAGAATCACATTTTTCTTAGCTGTCATGACCTATGCTGCTTTTGGCTTCTAGAGCTCCCACCTGATTTTGATAAGCAGTTCAAAGAATTGTATCATAGAATGGCTTGGTTGGAGAGGACATCAAAGTCCATTTAGTTCCATCTCCCTGCCATTGGCAGGGCTGCCACCCATCAGATCAGGCTGCCCAGCATCCCATCCAACCTGCACTTGAATGTTTCCAGAGTTGGGGCTACTTTCGGCAGCCTGTGCCAGAGCCTCACCACTCTGAGTAGAAATTTTCTTCCTAACATCTAACATAAATCTCCCTTTTTTTAGCTTAAAGCCATTCTCCCTCATCCTGTCAAATCTGCACACTTGTTTGTTTTCTGCTAAAGAAGAATTTTCAAGCCTTAGGTAATGATAATCTTGTTTTCTTAATCAACAAATATGAGTTCATGTCAAACTAGCATTTTACATATGCCCAGAGTGCCCAGTAATGCATCTTCTAACATGAAGAAGTCCTTCATGCCCTGAGACAGGGAAAGGAAATTGTAGGCACAGCTATTGCTATTAAGAGTAGTTAATGGTGGCACGCTATTTATAAAGGTGAAAATACAAGATATGAATATCTCCAATATTAACACTCATTCACTTAAAATGGTGTCATTTGCATTCAGATATTACATGTAAAGGCTCAGAAAAAGAAGACATTACTCTCCCTTTCATTTTTCTGATTCTTTGTTGAACTGCTTCATTTTTTGAGTTTCAAAGGGTATGAAATGTTGATCCATTAACATGGGTGGACTTCAGTAACATAGGATAATCAATATGCGGTACAGCTAAAGGAGAGTCAGATTTGACAGACAAACAGACCTGCTTAATGAGTTTTTCTCATAAGAAAGTCTTTCTAAAAGGCTATAGAATTTATCAGTTACCCTTAATCCCATAGTAGTATTGTTAGCACTTCATTTAACTTTATCTGACACTCAAAACCAACATTCAGAATATTTTCCTAAATACATAAAACTCCCAGCAACTTTCATTTGAAATATACAATTTTTTTTTACTAAGATTTTGCTCATTCATGTTGAACTTCATTCTGTGCAGAGTGGTCATTTATATCTTTCCTAAATCTTAAACTAAGCATCTCCCTCTTCCCTTAAGGAATACAATTGCTATCCCTCATTTCTAGAAGCTCTCATAATGTCTCTGTCTTCCAAACAGAGAATAATGCATTATCTTTTCCCCAAGGAATTTATATTAGAAGATAAATCATATTTTTTTTTGTAATATGAATTATTTTAAATAAAAAAGATGCAAGGATGCAGTTACTATGTTCAAGAGGACACATTTAGTTCTCTTTAAATTGATGCTGAAAAATTCTGCATTCTTAATAGTACATTTCAGCTAATGATATGCTACAACAGGAACTGTACTCATAAAGTCAAATGTAATTTGCATACAGATAAAGTATCTATTTAATCCACTCTCCATATTCTAAAATAGAAATTATAGATTGATATTTGCTTCCAGTATGAAATAACAATGGATAAAGACTTAAACAGTTTATCATTACTTACTACTCATGATTTTAAAATTACCAATACTATCACATCTGACTGGGGAAAAAACACAAACAAAAAAAATCCAACCATCCCCAAAATACATATGCAGTTGTTTTATATATACATATATAAATTTTAAATCTCAATTATAATAATTTAAGTACAAAACTGCAATAATAACATGCCATTTTTACAACAGAGTAGAAATAGCAGAAATTGTAGTAGATTAGCAAAGATACATATGTAGATCTGTGCAGTCTTTCTGAATAAGATTTAATATATAAGACCATAAAACTTAATATTTAGGCATTCATAACATATTCATTTTACACATATTTTTAGTGCTTCTGGCTATGTGTATCTATTAGATAAAACAATATATTTTTTCATTCTCCTAACAGTCTTTGACTTTTTACAAAATGATTAGTAAAAAAGAAATAAGTGGATTTCAATACTTGCTGACCAAAGGTGAAGAAAATGAGCACTTTATAGCAGGATGGAAGACACAAGTGAGATAGAAGAAAGGAATGCAAGAAGTAAAATAATAATAATAATAATAAATCTATCTAGGAGGTGTTTGAAATGGCCATCAGTATGTACTATTGAACAACTTACTGGTATCAAGAAGATCTAGTTGCAGCTGATTCTGTTCTGGGACAGATGGATGACCTGGATGATTTTTTGAGGCCATTTCCAGACCATTTTTTCCTTAATATAATTTTTAGGATAGATTCTACCTTCTTAATTACAGCAATGTATATTTTCCAGTGAATTAATATTGCAAAATGACAGGATGCACTGGATAAGGAAATAATAGACTAAATATTATTAAAAATATAACCTCTTAATTAGCAGAACACGCATAACTGTTAGCAGTGTGAAATTTTAGAAATCTTACTTCCAACTTTTTATTTGCTTTGTTTAGACTGCCTTACATGTCATAGCTATAAACGTTTGATCACTCATGCAAACTGCAGACTCTAAATTCTTCATTCTTAGGAAGCACTGATGTGCTGTTTTTCTCATACACTAGAAAAAAAAAAAATGTGTTAAATGAATTGACCTGTACAGGATTCATTTGAGTGGGCCTGTGACAGCTACAAGTGCAATACAGTTTCCAGTCTGACAACGCATCTGTATATTTTCAAGTTTTGTAAACTGAGGAGCATCAGCATACTTTGTGTTTGCTTACTTTCATATTCTGATTGCCATTTACCTCTTCCTTCCATTGTTACTTTAATATATTTCAACCAGAATTAGCAAAATATCTTCATAATAAAATGCTCATATTTATTCACCTTGATTATTGAATGCTTTAGTTAATTAGAATGAATAAACCTTTAAGTTTAATTGTGTGCCTTTCCTTTTTGCACATAAAATACTATCATCACATTTCAAGATTAAATTTGTGCATTATTTATTGTCTTCATATTCCATATTTATTGTAGAGATAACTCCCAGAAACAACTGCTGATGGATAGTATTGAGAGCTGCACTTTTAAATCTTCATGTCTCCCTTTATTTATCCCATGCAAAGGAGAGACAAGTTTTGGCCATGTTCTTTGAGTGGCAAAAATTCGTTTTTGCCTACACTGTTGGAAAGTCTTTAGTTGTCTAAACATATATACATAAATATAAAACCAAGTAGAAGGCAGCAAGCATACTTTATAGACAGAAAACTGAAGCAGAATACCAATTGCCTTGGACTAGATGAAACAAGATATTTGCCAGTCTCTAAGGCATATGTTGTATGACACTCAACTCGATCATAGCAAAAGCTTGTTGAGTCCTCTATTTGATCAGTACAGGGTTCAAAAGCATTTGAAATAAAATCTTAGCCATTTAATCTCTGTTTCAATTTATTCTATCTTCCCAGTTTCAAAGTCAGAGGTGCTTATGATCTATTATCAGAACTGCAAAGTCATATGAACAGACTGCTTCTAAGATTTTTTTAATTAAATAACAACAATAACAAGTTAATATTAAAGTACAAGTTCCAAGTCTTAAGGAAAATTTCCAAAGCATAAATATTATCCGTATATTTATGTAAATACATACATAAACATGTACTTATATTTGTAGTAACTACTGGTTCTTTGTGTTCATTTTTCTATAAAACATTAGTACAGCATCTTCTCCAAAAGTAGTGCCTTGTATTTTATTATGTTGGCTCATGACATCAGAGGTGGATGTTGGTGGTAAGACAATGGAGGTTGAACCTTCCCTCCAATATTCCATTACATTTTGTTGCTGTGTGACAGATGGCAGCAGAGGGGCAGTCTGACAAAATGGCATCTGACATAGAAGTGTATATGAAGCAAAGATGTGTCATTGAATTCCTCCATGTGGAAAAAGTTTTAACCACTAACATTCATCAACACTTTCTGAAGGTTTCTGGAGAACAATTAATGGATGTTAGCACAATGAAAACTGTACTTTATGGGCAACATTTTCCTAGTGAAAATGTTTTCACCTTAGTGAAAGTGAAACAATGGGTCACCTCCATTTGTACAGATTTTTTATGAATGCAGCCAGCATGCTGGTTCTTGTTCATCACTGGCAAAAATGAATAGATAATGGCTGTGACTATGTTGAAAATAGTGTTCTATAGCAGAGAATGTGCTATATCAAATAATGTTATTATGCTCTCTGTATATGTTGTTTCTACGGTGTGATTAAATACACCTTAGAAATGAACAGGAGGTGTTATTTTCAGAGCAAACTATGTATTTATATCCTTCAAAGGCTTACCAGTTTCTAATGTGCTTTGAACATAGAAAAGTCCAATACTTCTACTTTATAAAAATGAAAATATTGTACAAACAGTTATAGTAAGGTTATTTGACAAAACTGGTAACAGAGAGAAATATTATTTAAGAATACACATTTTATCCTTATTTCTATTAATTAGTTATTCTTCAGAAGATGAGAGAAATCCTTAAGTATTTCTGGACAAGAATTTCTTCTGACAATCTTTGGACAAGTAGAAGTGAAGTCTTCAAGAACAGATTAAGTCCAAGGATTCTCTATAAGAGTGACTGAATTAAAAACGCTTAAGAGAATAAAGGATTTAATACAGGACTGAGAACCATTTGACCACCGAGGCTAACTGAAAGTTATCGCTTCTTTAAAGATGAGTGATCAATAAAAACTCAAAGGAGGAATTATCTTGGAATGGATGGATGGATGGATGGCAGAAAATAAGGATATAACTCATGTGTTGTGTGAGCTTTAGGTGCCACCCACAGTATCCCACATGGCAGCAGTTCGACACTGAGACTAGGAAAAATCTTACTTCAACTTCCAGGGACCACAATGAAGTAAATGTAATGTATAGAAAAAACCATATGCTTACTTTCAGCCAGCTAGTTTGCTACTGCATCCTTACAGTAGATTCACTACTGCACAACTACACTTTCTCACAGATGTTGTTCAATACATTTATCAGTGTGGGCTTCACATTATCTTAACGAGGCTAGCAAGGAAACCAGAGTCAGCATGGGCTTTCTGGTCCAGAATTGCTGCTATTTTGTTCCATGAGGCTTGGGAAGTCAAGCACAGAAGCTGTAGCAAATCTAAGGTGAAACCCTAGATGTCTGAGAAAATGCGTGAGAAGTGAGAGACTGTAAAAAAACCAAACACAGAACAAACAAAACCCACAGTAGAGGAAAATCAATGGCAGCCAGTGCTACTTCATGGGACTGAGACAGCCAAGTTATTTTATTCTATCTAAATTAAGCTCACAGAAACTGTTACAGCTGTTGATGAAAGCACTGGATGAAGGATTTGCAAAGGGAGTGAGAGGCATTACATTAACCAATTAAAACTGAATAAAGTAAACAGACGAAAACCAGCTAGAAACAGTAAAACTATTTTAACAGACACATCTCAAGCATAGTGAGAGAAAGACGTAGATGATCACAAATACAAGTCTCCTACTCAGTAACAGCCACTATTAGCTATTTGTCCAGTCCTTATCATGCTTACTACAATGCCTCTCTTCCATCCCTGTGGCACCATCACCTCATTCAGATGGAATGATTTCAGGTCTATTTAAAAATCAGAATATTAAAAAAAAAGTCAGGAGGAGGATGGAAAGAAGGTTCTTTAACTTTCTAAAATACTTCTTTAATCACTGCAAGCTCACCAGCCACAAGGCTATATTCATGCTCTTTGTTTCCAGCACCCAAAGGAACACAACAGATTGTAGTTGGATATATTTAATTCATTTCTGCTATCCAAGTAACAATAATATTATTTAATCACACCAGAAATAGGGTATTAAATCAAGCAAAATACAAATGAGTTATTTTCTATTCTATTATTTTTCTTGTTTGAATTTATTAATAAATGTAGAAAAACAGCTCCCTTTCCTCCAAAAGAGGATTACACAAAGAGGTCCTGTCTTATACTACGGTAATCAAATCAGCTGATGCAGATAACCAGAAGTCACTCAGAAGATTAACATCTATGACTTGAAAGTAAAATTAGTTCTACTATTCTTTAAATATGTAAACATGTCAGTCTTCATCACTACAAAAAGAAAGAAACAGCTAATTTAATTTCTCTGTGAATCAAAATACTGAAACACCTCTTCCTTATCTGATAAGTACTGTCAACAGTTTTAGTGTATTCTGTGTCATTCTATGTCCTTTTCCAGAAGAGTAACAAGTTAATATAGGAAACTTGGGAGGGAACAGACAGTTAAAAATCATTAGAAGACTTAAATCAAATACTGGTTAAGAAAAATCCGAGATTTAAATTGCATTTGCATTTTTTGAACTACTGGCAGTGAAGTACATGTCCTTCAATTGATAACACAGTATTACTTCATGTTCTTTATGGGTACCATCCATACTTCTATTAAAGCATTTTAAGGACCTTGAGAATTGCTTTCAAGAAATGCCTGAAAAGTATCTGTACTTGAATGTTTTAATTTGTTTTTTTTTTTNCCTTCTATAAAACAGAAATTATAAAACATTGTTTTTCAACCAACGAGGCCTATGATATTTTTTATTTTGTGGTGGATCCAAAGAGGTCTTAGTAATACCGATTATGTCCCTTCTTCTTGGTCTAAGGTCTCAGAAACAAGAGCTGTTTCATTTAACCATAGACATTAGCAGCATAAACATCTATCTACCTCTCAGCAAGTTTTCCAGACCTAACTTATCGGAGCCAGTGAAATAAAGAGATGCTTTTTCTCATTTCCTGTTTTCACAGACACATTTAAGGATGAGATGAAACACGTATCAATTACCAGTAAAAATTCCCTTTTAGATATAATGCACATTATTCTCATAGCATCTTTCAATTATTTATCTTTCTGAACTTGCAACAGGAAAATAACATCCTTAAACCATTTGCACGAAGATTTTATTTTCCTATTTCTTCATCAGCTTCATGCAGAAGTCCAGTAAACCACAGCATTTTCACCTGGAAACGGTGGAAGTCATTCTTCCATTACTGATGTTTCAATCTCAGTGGGAAGCAGAGCACAAAACGATTAAGTGAAACAGAAAGAGAAAAGTAAAAGGCAGAAAAAAAGTATAAACCAATAATTTCATAATTATAATATAAACCATCTTTTCATAATTCGTTGCAACTTTTCTTTAGCATTGGTAAAATCCAACATAAATTAAAATCTGTGTTGCCTCATCAGATCAAGTGGTATCTTCGGTGGGGAAGATTGCTGTAATCTCATTCACCTGTGAAATACTATTTATTTAGTACATCTTGACTTTACTAACCAAAACCCAGCTTTTTCAGTTATGACATTTAATAACCTGAAGTTCCTAGCCACTCTTAGCAGCAATTTGCATCATCATCCACCGTTAGAGGCCTGCAACCACATAGCCCTTTCTGTACAGCTATTAGAATCATAGAATGGTTTGAGTCAGAAAAGACCTTTAAGGTCATCCACTTCCAAACCCCTGCTATAGGCAGGGACACCTCCCACTAGACCAGATTCCTCAAAGCCCCATCCAGCCTGGCCTTGAATGCTTCCAGGAAGAGGGCATCCACAACTGCTCTGGGCAACCTGTTCCAGTGTCTCACCAATCTCACAGCAAAGAATCTCTACTTAATATCTAGCCTAGATCTACCCTCTTCCAGTTTAAAGCCATTTCCCGTCATCCTGTCACTACATCCCCTTCTAAAAGAAGTCCCTCCCCAGCTTTCCTGTAGGCCCCCTTCAGGTACTGGAAGGCCACTTTAAGATTTCCTCTGAGCCTTCCCTTCTCAAGGCAGAAGAGCCAGAACTCTCTCAGCCTGTCCTTGCAGGGGAGGTGCTGCAGCCCACTGATCATCTTTGTGGCTCTTTAATATTGGTAAGTATGAAATCTACCTAACAGGCAGAAGTATTTGTTTGTTGACAACTTAAGAGTTAACTGAGTAAGCCAAACTGCATTAATCTTTGTATATTCACATTTACACATAAAAGAATTCCTTGAATCTATAATTACATACCATCTTTGTATTTTATATGTTGAGTACTATCAGCCAAAGCAAAAAGTGAAACAAACAACATCAAGAAATAAAGAACAGTTGGCGATCTTTTTAATCAAATATATTAGTTTTAATTTGTCCTTCAAATAACTTGAATTTTTTTTTTTGTTTCAAGAACACATAACTTTCATAACAACTCATTCTTGCTACCATTTTCTTCTTCCAAAGTATCTCACTGTTAGACTTTAAGTTCACTTCTTTCCCCTTAGTTTCTCACTTATTTTAGGTTGATAAACCTAATGAGCTCGAAGGCAGTCCGATTATAGAATGCATTTTTGACATAAGCAATCTTCTTTAATAAAAGCACTTTTATTACCAACTCTGCATTCACTACTTTTCAAGTTGAGAAAGTAATTTTCATTTAAATGGGTACAGATTTTAATGGCAATCTCTAAAGCTTTACTAAATCTCCATCAACCTGATAATTCTGGTCAAAAGTATCATAGCAATGAAGTCCTAGAAGAGTGAGGAAATTAGCCTGGATTACACATAAGGATCAGAAAGAATTTTTTTTTTCTATACATTTTCTTAAAACTTCCAGCTGAGATTTGGTTTCTCCCCTCAGGTTAGTACAACTTAAGAACCTGGGTGATGGGTTATGGGTTATCAGAAACAAGGTTTCTGGCTCAAATTGAAAATAATGGTGGACAAAAGCTGCTCAGGTAATTGAATGTTTATGCCTGCAGCTGTATTTTGCTCATCCTTCATCAGACCAATAGCATCTCAAGATAAAACCTCTTAGTGAACCATTTTCATAATTTGGAATCCATCTGCACTAAGAAGAAATGGGTATGTAACTGAAATATTTGTCATTAACCTGAATGCTCTTTTTCTGGTAAAATTTCAAGATATTAGAGAAGGGAAAATGCTTTACAATTATTTAGTTGTAAAATACTTCTTAGTATCTGTAAAGAATAGAGTTAATACATGACATTAAGTCACTGTCTGGAGGATATTACCACAGAGCAACTTGTTTTTAATTTCAATGAAAACTGAACCTTTGAGGAGCAAAATACAATGGGTTTTGATCAAAAAGGTAAACATTATTTTTTCAGTTTTATTTATTCTTTCACCTAGCTTTATCCCAAATATTGCTTATCTGATAGAAGCTCCAGGGGGAAATGAAGATATATATGGCTGAAATCGTTATGTATCACACATTACAGCAACACTGCTTATTTGAAAAGCTCTGCTGTTCTTTACATGAGCAGATAAACTTACTAAATCTGCCTAAATCAAATTTTAAATGAACATTAAATACTTCCACACTTATAAGCAGTGAAAACAGCCAACAAAGTCTGACTTATTAAAAGGAAAACAATAATTTGTGGTTCTAGGGGTTCTTGCATAGAAATATAACCCAAAACAGTAATCATAAAAACATCTAACAAAGCAGTAGTCTGTTTTAGAATGTTGTATTTCACCACTTAATGACAGTTCAATTAATTATAAAAAATAGTATTATGGTAGAAGAGAAAAATAGTAGAAGAGAAAAATAGAGAAGTAGAGAAAAATAGTAGAAGACAAAAAGCATTATAACTAAAAAATAATCTTATGTATAAACATACACAGGTTGCTCTGAAAGTGATGTATCCTATTTTATTATGTTGGCCCACAACATCAGAGACAGATGGTGGTGGTATGGCAGTAGAGGCTGTAACCTTACCATCAGTATTCCATTTTGTTTGCCACATGACAGATAGAAGTAGAGTGGCAGTATGACAAAATGATGTCTGACATAGAGGTGCATATGAAGCAAAGCTCTACCACTGAATTCCTCCATGCAAGNAGAACAAAAGAAAAAATTCTATTTTCAAAGGAGAAAAACCCACTAAACTATGTCCACAAGAAATTTTATTTGTCTTGTCTTCCTTGGAAGTTCACAAATACCTTTTTTTTAAAAATAAAAAATAAAAAAATTGTTAGCTAGAGATAATAACGACCCTCTGGTTGAACTTGAATATTCTTTTCATTAGGCAAAAAGGAAGGTAAGAAAAATAACAAAGCACCATTTAGTAAGATTACAGCATGATGTTCACCAGATAAATGAACTCCAGTACGCAATTGTCTCTAAGACGGTGAGATCCCAGCTGTTCACCCATTTGGATCACGAAAAAAAAAAATCATGCAATCGAGCTGCCAAAACATTTCCCATTGCTCCAAGCACAGAGCCAACAGAGCCGCTGAAACCATAAGCTGATGTTCAAAATGAGCTCATTCACAATGTGCTTCTCTCTTCTTCTTGGAGTGTGTGAGAGAGCGTATATTTCAGCACTGAGAGACTTTGAGACATACCAAAACAGAGATTAAAAAAAAAAACTAATTAAGCTCTCTGTAGGCTTACAAGCATTGCTAGTCATTGTAAACAGGAAAATATCTTGCTAGCCAGCCATTTCAAAAAATCCAGATGGCTACCACTATCATTGAGGCAGAAGAAAGAAAGATTGGAAGTGTGTCCAGCTGCATTCCTTATTTGCAGTGGAGAGACAGCATGCAAGGAGGAAGGAGATGAAGTGAAATGTTGCATTAGATTTCGCAGTAGGACTGCTAGAACAAACTGTTGAAGAGAGCTGTTTGTTTAGCCCAGTAAACAGAAATGACACTAACAGACGTCGATTTTCATAATGCTTCTGCGATCTTCTCTAATTTTATTCCCTTTAGTTCTACTTGAAAGTTTTTTCTAACATCTTTTTCCAAATTTCTGGTTTTGATTGCACGCATTTCCCTCAGCCTCAACAGAAAATGTCATCACTTCAGTTGACTGTAAGCATCTTTTCATTGTTTCCCTTACTTTTGAATTCTTTCCTTCAAGTAGATTTCAGAGGAGCTGGTTAGAATAATGACTAAGCAAAACCACTTCCAGACAACAGCTGAAACTCACAGTTTAACTGAGATAAGCCCCTACCTATTTTGTCTTTTCTTTTTTAACAGCATTTTCTTTGGTCTAAATCTAAAGTAATGACAAACAGAGCACTTAAGGGAAAATGTTGATGTTTCAAAACCTGTCATTAATTTACATTAAGAGGTTTCACTCCACTGAAGTCTGCTGAATTCATTTAGAGAAACATTAATGGGAAGCTGTTGAGACGCAGTGTTGGGAAGTTTAAAAACTGGATAGAAAATAAATTATTTTCAAAACTGAAATTACCTTTGCTGGTAGCGACACTGCACAACTACATTTTCAGCAACTGTAATTAACAGCCATTTACGGCTTGGGATTTTCATTTTTTTAACATAGTTTTGTTAAGATTTAACCTATCTCTCATTTTCAGGTTGTAAAAATACAGAAATAGAGATTGTATCATTTTATTCTTTCAGCAGCAAAGCACATTTTCCACTTACTCTGTGAAGTATAGGAGAAAGAAATTTCCTCCAATTCCAAAATAAACAGAGTTAAGAATTCCTTTCCAATATGAAAGATGATGAAGAAATGCATAATTAAGAGGACACAATTCATAGCACAGAGAGTAGATAAAATGAGAATGTTTAGTGAGGAAACTTTCTAGTGTAACATGCAGAATGAAATTAACCACTCTGCTACAAATGGTTAATTGAAGCATTTGATAGTTGTGGCTGTTGCATTCACTTTGCAAATATTCAATCATTTCCCCTCTAGACATCTCATTTCTGCAGCTTTTTCACAAAAAAAATACTTCCCAAATTTATTTAAGGAGGTTTCATGTCATCTCCCACTGCCATAGTATTTTGCCCTTTTTGTAGTTTGTATAGATTTAGGAGAGGTGTGCAACACAGTTTGTTTTTTTTTCTATAATAAATTGCCTCTTTTAGATTTAATTGACTTGGAAGGGAACCATCATCATATTAAAATAGTAAACTTATTTGACCACTATGTACCTCAGTAATTTTTTTTTTTTAATTTATATTGGGTCAAGGAAAAGATTTTTTCTTACATACTAAAACTCTTCCCCTTCTTCCTTCCTATATCAGCTGGTATTCAGTAAATTAAATGCATGCCCTGGTAACAGATCTGCAATGCAACATCCTGCAGTTACACATACACACATACGCACACAAAATTCCATCCATAATATTAAGGAGAATAACAACCTAAAACATATTCACCGTGTTGTTTTTAGATTATTGTTGTGAGAGGAAGATGTATTTAAAATCATGTATTTACTCTGAACCCCATCCCCCACTAAAAGTATAGATTAGATTACTACATTTACTAATATTTATTCTCGCTAAACTGCCTGAAGTCCACATTACTTAGACTTAGAAGTTATATGACTTCAGATGATTCTGCTGTTAAGCTCAATCCCTTCTTTCTCTCCCCTCCTATTTTAGTTCCAAAAGTATACTAAACTCAACTGTCTTTACAGCATAGAAACATCAAAGAAAGAGTACCTAACTTCATTTCTTGCACAAGAACCCCACAAGACAAAGAAATATAAGGGAGTGGCGGCAATTCTCCTTGAAGCCAGACCCAAGTGAAATTTCCTAGGATAGTGAGATGACCTCTTATTTCAATTTTTCATCATTGCTGTACAATTTTCACGAAAGTAACTCCTCAGACTCCACAGAAGTGCTCTACAGAGGATGGTCTGAAAATCAGAGTCCTAGATTACTGGCAAATGACAAATCCATGTAATTTGGAAATTCTATTTCCTTAGAGAACCTTCAGCTTTCTCTTCATTTCTTTTTATCTTTTTTTGTATGTGTTTTTACCCCTAGTAAGGTTTCTTTTTATAAATAGAGTTCATCATATTAGTCTTTCTGCTTCCAGTTCTAGGGCTCACTGTTCCCTTCCCCAATAGAGCCTGTATAAAGTAAGGGACATGCCAGAAAATCACCCAATCTGTGATATATAGTAGAATTAGAAATCAAAGCTGACCATTTATAATTGTTGTGCTTTTAAATGTTGATCAAGATCAAGTTTGATGAAGACTAATGATCTAACAGGAATATCTGCACATGGGAAAACACAAGTAGAGCCAGCCAAAGAATACAGAGGATGCCTATTAGAATGATACACAGCAGCATTTGGAATACAATGACATCAAAGAGAAGAGAGTTCAAAAACAGAAACAAAACAATAAAACAACAAATACACATTAAGCAAAATAGTTATATCAAAACTATGTCAGTAGATTCAGGAACATCGGTATAGCTTTTGTTGTTGTTGTTCTGTTTTTAAGTCCCCTAACTCCCACCAAACAAAACAAAAATCTGAACTCTGGGGCCATGTGCCTCCCGCCATGCATCCCCTAGTCTTGGGCAAGCAGTCAAGCACATTACAACCTCACTGGATATGACTTTTTTCTGGCCTCTGCAAAGTTCCCTTTCCTCAGGACCTTTTGAACAGATAAAAGGAATGTAGAGAAACAGGATAGAGTGGGAACTTTGCTCTTCTCAAAAAGAAGAAAACAAACAGAAGGACCCACCCAAACAAAGAAAAAATATTAGGAAAACACCTTAATTGAGCCTATAATTCAAATAAGGCAGTTTTGCAGCCATCAATTCAAGAATGGTCAAAAATAGTCTAAGTGAGATTAATTAGTCCCTGCAAGCAGTCCTAATTCAGGTTTTAGGACTCTTCATTCATTTGAAAAATCAAGTTTTCTTCTCTTTCATAAAGGGTGAAAAATCATAGCCTTTGGCAAATCCAAGTTGCTGCTGAATTATGTCATCCTTCTCAGGGAGCTTCAATGACACACGATAGCCCATTTATATTGTGGTCAGGCCAAGGTGGTCCAGATACTTCCAGAACGTCAACTGCCACTCAGCTAAATCTGGCAATTGAGAACAGAACTGGCACCGAAGTTAGTTAACTTCTGCTTGGACAGGAATTAAAAAACAAAATAGTGATAGACATAACTTTGGAGAGCAAACATGCAGCTATGTGGAACAGCAGTATCAGAGGAAAAAAAAAAAGAAGAGGTTCTCAATTCCAGCTTAAATCTAGCTCCAGAGAGCAATGTAAATGAGTTTCTATGCTTTCCAAGAGAATGTTCACCTAATTATTATTCAGGAAAGAGGGATTAGAGCTGCTGCTTCTAAGTTCAGAGAAATTTGATCTAAGCTCTTCTTCCCAGATCCATCTCTGCCAGGAGATGGTGGAAAAAGGATCAAAAACTGAAGGCTTAGAGGAGAAAAAGGAAATCAAGCTGCCTAATGACTGCATCTCCACCAAGATGTACTAAGTACGGCTGACAACTAGTTAATCTGTATGCTTACACATGGAATTCTAGATCATTTAAAAAAATATTTTATATGGGAAAGGTAAAATTGTTTATAATTGTTCTTGTCCATCTTCATGGCTCTCTGTTTTTATCTAGTACTGTGAAACTATTACATGCATATTAAATATTATGCATTTCACTAAACCAATGTAGAAAAGAATAAATACATGTAATCCACTGCTCCTCTGTGAGTTGTTTAAGCATGCTAAACAAACAATAGAATTAATTATTTGCTGGTTAGATTGGACTCTGTTATGCAGTAGCCAAAGGGAAACTTTTTTCCCTATGCAAATAACCAGTGAACAATACAGGGCTACTGTGAAAGAAGTGATACTGTGATACTCAGTGCATCCAGAGAATCTCCTAAACGTCACTGAATCTTCTCTGCCCTCCTTCGTTCATCTCACCCTTCTGATTTCATATACGATAGAGTTTGGGGATGAGGCAAGTATGACTCCCTCCTTTCAATTCAGTCATCTCCTTTAGCAATGCGCAGATTTCCACACTCTCTCTCCATAGTTTTGCAATGACACCAATTTCTGTCCTGTCTGCGGAGGAAGAAGTCTATTCATATTTTCATTCCATAAGTGCCCAAATTCTTCCTCTTTCCTTTATTACCATCCCACCCCCAACTCCATGGTTACTTTCTGTGCTGAGGTGAATTTTCTGCTGTATCCTAACCCTTCAAAACTCTTAGATTTAGTTGTCTTCATCTATTTCTGATACTTCCAGAAGGAACAACTTTAATGTATTTTATAGATTACGCTCTTCTTAAATTCCCTTATGAAAATGAAATAACCCTTATTTCACCATTACTTTCCAAGGACTTTCTGAGACCTGAGATTACATAAGATTACAGCTTCTGGATAAATTCCAATACTGAGTAGAAGAAAAGGGTTTTACTTCATATATCACAACCATATCTCATCCACATCTGTACTTCAACTAGATGCAGCATGGCAATGATTATCTATATTCTAATAATTCTAACAATTTCTATTTAAGTGAAGTCCTATAAGACTACAAAGAAAAGCCCATTTTAGATGAATATTGTACATCTGATACTCAGTGCAATTTTTCAACAGACCTTTAGAAGCCTTTCCTACACAAACTAAAGGACATCTTTTCATTGTTAATTCAGTTCTTCTTGTTCCACTTCCTTTTTCTTTTAAACAATTTATAAATATTATACTTTAAGATCTCTTTAGGATCTTTTGGTTAGCAATAGAATCTACATCTAAGAACACAAAATCATGCAGAATAATTTCACTAACAACGTGCATGTAAAAAAAAAACAGTATTGTACTATCTTCAAGCTGACTTACAGAATCAAACTCTATAACCACAAAGTAGTTATAAAGCAGGTATGTTTATTCAGCGCTGCATACACATGCTGGATGAAGGTGGGGTCAGTCCTTCCGAGCCGCATGATAGACGCAGGTAAATATCTTTATTAATAGAACGAATACATGTATATTTATAATATCTCTAAGAAAGGAGTGGTTATTACAATTACTTCTAGGAATTCATTACAATATTTCACACCCATTCTATGCCCCGAACTCTACCCCTAATTAATGCCTCTGTGCATGCATGGTGCCTCATGGTGGTCGTGCCAGAGGCTCTGGGGATGAAGGCTGTATATATTCCTCGCAGTGTACTTCTGACTCCAGTGTAGTTTGAGGAAGTATTCCAGCTTCAAATGGTTCATTTACTCGGATGTGTCTCCTTGGACCGATCAGCAGGATCCTTGGGTTACAGAGGAGGTACCCCACATCTTTCCCATTGTTTGTGCTCAACTACTTTTATAATTTTAACAATATAACAAATTAGCCCTTTACTCAAAGCCTACTCTCCTAATGTTCTCAAACAAAAGAACACTTATAACAAAATAAATTGCAAGTAGTATGATAATAAAGACTATACAAAATGGTAAAATTTTAAACTTTTTTTGAACTTCTTGAAAAAACAAAGATATGCTAGATTGAAGTATAAGAAGAGAGAGGTAATCACAGAACAGAACACAGAGCTAACATTATGCATAGTATTTGCTTACAGAGAAAAATATTTCAGTGTGACCAAAATAGCTCTAAGTGTCTATGTCAGTGTCAAGGCTCCTTTAATCTCATTCCAAAACAGTTTTGAAAAAAAATCAGTGCGTCTGTAAAAAAAAGTATGCTTGAACTCTCTGTGAAAGTCAGATTTTCTCCTTGTGTTTGCTCAACAGCTGTGATACTCTCAACTGGTAATTGATAACAGAAGAGTCTAGTATTTCACCATAATACTAGTTAGCATATCAATTAACCTTCGGTTTGCTTTTAGATAGGTTAAAATTTTAAACAACCATCTAGTTCCTAAAAATCGTCATAATAAAATCTGGTACTCCAAAACACATTTATATACCTAAACTTTATTTCCTCTTCGGATTGGTACCAATTAAAAATAGTACACAATCACAGCTTTTATTGGAAGACATAATTTTCAGATATATTTAGAAGTACATAGCCTTATGCCTTAAAAAGAATAAGAAAATAAATCTTAGGTCTTTCAAGAAGTAATCTTACTACAAAGTATCACCCTGAGATGCTTTGTAGGACAATATAGCCATTAATAATTCTTTGTTATTGTATATATGATTTATGCTTAACTGTAATGACTTACAATCTTTTTTTTTTTTTTTTTTTTTTTTGGCACTATGAGCAAATTAGCTCTGTTTTCCTGGCACAATTAGTTGCAAGTCCTTCATTTTCATTCTGCTGAAAACTGAAGGACAAATCAGTGATAACAGAATCAAGCACTTGGGTAGTCAGCTAAGATTCTTGTCTAGGAGCAATTTATCATGTAAATGGTGTATGCTTTGTTTTATGGAAATCTGAAAACAGCTTTCTGCATGATTGAAGCCTTTGTCAATGAAAACCCCTTCAAAATGTGACAAATGTTTCTTATCTCTGGGAGGTGCCGAAAGAACTTAAGTGATAAAAACTATATATATACTTACTATTTTTATCCAGGTCATACATATATATAGCATGTGAGAATTTAGCAGGCATAAAAGAAATAAGATTTTTCCATATATTCAATCAACTCTTCGAGTAAGAAATCAACTTAATTTCAGAGCATAACAAAAAAAAATAAAGAATCTTAGTTTTACTTAAGCTATGTATAAATCTTAATTACCATAATTGTAAATAAAATATCGTGTGGTTTCCCAGAGAAAAATGACAGACATTACAGATGATTTCCAAGCCCTTTCAGAACACAAACTGTATGCTCATTAATTGTCACATTTGTCACACACAAACGTATGTCAAAGAAGTCACTTGCAGGGTATCATTATCTCAGATTTCCTCCTTCCCAATCTGCAGCCATTTTCCATAGCATGTCATAGCTACAGCTCAGCTCTCAGAGGTAAATTATGGCTGATATATATTCCACCGTGAATAAACAAGAACAAGACGGTATTTTACATCTCTTGTAACTCAGACTTGGGCTTTTTAAATGTAATTGAGAAAGTCTGCTTTAGAACCCCTCCAAATACATTTAGCGAATTGCTCTTGCAAGGAAATATTCTTAAACCGGCTGGGATTAAACTGAGCAACAAGCAAGGCTTGAGAGTAATGTGAAAATTTTTTTAAAAGCAGTTGCACTCAACAGAAGTCTAAAGTTGGTTTACTGCAACTTGTATTTTTTATATCTTTTTTCTTCTCTTTTTTTTTTTTTTTTTTTTTTTTTTTTGGAGACTTCTTCTAAAATTAAGTACAAGTAGCTTTTCTGTCAAGACATGAAAATGGTTATTTTTCCAATCTCACAAGAGGAGGAACTGGGGCATTTTGATACTATTTAGAGACAGCTTGTATGGTGAGAAAACTGTATTACATTTCTTTTCTGCTGAGAGATATTCAGCTCGTTTACCATCTCCCTAAAGCCTTGCATCAGCACATTGACCTTGGCCAGTAGGGCCTCCTACCCCTTTTCAAGCTCAGCTTCACTCCTGTTTCCTTTACTTCCCCATCTTCCTTGAGCATCACAGAGGGACAGAGAACAGAGGCTGTGGTCAGTGCCTCACAGCTCCTCTCTGCATCACACTTTTCCCCTGCTCCACTGTGAGTCTCTGTGTCTGCAGGAACACCTCTGCTCTGGCACCTAGAGGTCCCCTTGCCTCCCCTCCTCCTCTGACCTTAGTTCTTTCAGGATTGTATCTCATTCTTTTGCTTTTTCTTCACTACTCACTGGCATCTGGAAGTTTTACCCTTTCTTATCTAGTCCTGGCATGGCTGCTGGGCACTGATGTGGCATCCACACCCAGCATACACCCTTAGAACTTTCAGCCTCAAGGCAGGGAAGAAGAAGATGGGACTTGTTGAATAACTGGTTGAGTAAGACAGAGGATCACCTCTACTTATGTTTTCAGTTCAGTTTTGCTTTTCAGATTTAGGCAGTAAATACTTTGCATGCTCCATCTTAGCAAGACTCTGGTGTTTTGAGGTATTTATAGAAGAAAAAATTTAAGATATGGGTAGAATTATTGGAAAAGTAAAATGTCTCACAATAAAAATGGCAAAGAGTTTTTCTGCATTATAGTAAAAATCATGGGCATATGTGCTTTACATGTTTCTCTGAGATCCAGTTACAGAAGAGCTTACAATTAATGGAGATGTCATGTAGTTATTTATTTTTCTAGATTGAACTTATAGGCCCTTTTCTCTGCGACAGCTGTTTGGGTTTTTTTTTTTGTTTTTTTGGGTTTTTGGTTTTTTTTTTTGTTGTTGTTGTTGTTTTTTAATTTTAATGTTCTTGTTGATGCCTCCTGCCACTCAAATGCCACTAAATGCACTAAAGTAGTCATCTGCTCTTTTCCTAAACTGTAATGCTTTCTCAGTATCTATTTAATGCAAAATACATACTCTGTATCCAGTACAGGGAATGGATATAAAGCAAGTTATACATATGTAAATTATTTTTACATAATTTTCAACAAATAATCTACATTTCTTTTCAGAGGTCTGATTCCCTAACTACTGAGATTATTAGCTTTCTGTTCCAAAAAGAAAAACAAAAGAAAAACAAAAGAAAAGAGAATAAAAAACAGTTTGCTGTGTATGAAATTCTTTTGTAAGAGAAATTTATCTGTTTACAGATAAATAAAAGCTTGTTAATGACTCACTTTTTACTGCTAACTTCAACTCAAGCTAGCTATTGAGGAAAGAAGGATTGAAGAGAAATTATCTGTTGGCTCCTTATTTAATCACTTGGGAAATTTTAGCCAGGCCCTATGCTCATAAGTATCATTTCTAGTTTCCACTTTTATTATTTTATTATGTCAATCTCAGACATATAACAGTTTCACTCCAGTTGTAACGCTTCTTCTTTTCTGTGGCTCACTGAAAGAATAATACTTTTTCCATGTGACCCAATATTCCAGACAGCTTCTACAGCAATAACAGAAATACTATTCCTTGTTATTATGCATCAGGTGTAGCTACAAATATTAGCCCTTACTTCAACTCCAAATACCACTGACCTTGGGAAGGTGACAGAAGAGAAGTCAGGAATTCATTGCTTCAAACAGTTCCCCCAAGATCAAATGAGTTGCTGAGAAAGAATCACCGAGAATATCCTGAGTTGGAAGAACCCACAAGGATCATCAAGTTGAACTATTGTTTTCATAATCAGGCTCCTGCTTAGGACTGGAAATGGAGAACATGGTATTCCTAATGAAACGCTGGGGGAGATAGGCAGAATGTTATTACTTGAACTAGTATCTGAACAGCACACTGGGGTTCAAAACATTGCTATTCCTTTGAATACCATGATGGTGCTTTTAATGGCCACAAATTATTTGAAAGTTTGCTTATTTATGGCCACAATATGAAAGAGATGTAAAACGGCAATGGGTTCTTTTGCTTTGACTTCCCAAGGTGTAAAATAATAGAAAAGGAAGCAACAGGGTGAAAAAAAGAGACCATAAAAACAAAACAAAACAAAACAATAAAATAGAAAAGAGGTGTTGTCTTTTTCTGTATATGATTTTGCATGTACAGAACTCCATAATGCTCATCAGCAATTCTTGTGCCAAACAGCTACTTTGCACATGTTTAGAACTACATGATGTCTGTTGCCCACCCAACTGTAAAATTGTCTTTTAAGTTTTCTGTGCATGACCAAATTGCTTTAAACTTAAAATGATACAAGTGTGGACCTGGAGATGATAGCTAATCTTAATTTCACATTAGTCAAAGTAAATATGGTGGTCCACTTAAATCTTACTGTCTAAAAAATGTTAATTAAGCAGGCAATTATATTTTTGTATGGAAATAGAGTAAATCAGTATAATTCTACAAGTGGTTGAATTGTTTTAATTTTGTTTCTGGGATGAAATTAACTACCTCTGAATACTTTGCTTTTGTGCACTCTAACTTCTAATCACATCATGCAGCATTACGTTCTTTCAGAATTCTTAAGTTTACTATGTTTCTGCAGTAACCAAGTTATCATCTCATGAAATAATGCATCGGTTTTGTCTTGAAATCAAATTTCCATAAAGCTTTTTCATTACCATTAATTAGGTTACAGTCTTTTAATACTTTATGAATTATGTCCCTTACAATCTTTGCCCAGTATTAATGTAATGCTAACTCGTTTTTATGTTGTCTAGGTCATTTCACACATATTTTGAAATGTTAGGGAGAAATTAACTTCTAACTGTTGGAGTCTTTCCAGTGATTTCTAAATACACATAGAGAAGCAGTTTGTGTCATGGAGTGCTTCTAGGTGAGTTTTTAAACAAATTTTCAGGCCAAGATGTAGGGACTTGTTAAATTTTATCATTAAATTACTGCTTAATATTCTTATAGTTAACAAATCATTTTGTTTTCACAAGAAAACACAGATATCATTAAGCATGGNAAAAAAAAAAAAAAAAAAGGCACTTATTGACATTCATTTACGGTTGGCAAACACTGATGGAGACCAAACAGTGGATGTGAGCACAATGAGGTTGTGGGTGGTACATTTTATCAGTGGTGACAACAGGTTCCTTCTAGTGGTACAGATTTGTATTAGTGCAGCATGCAGGCTCTTGTTCATCACTGGCAAAAATGCATAGGTCATAGTGGTGACTGTTGAACAACAGCATTTTGTAGCTGAGAATTTGTTCCATCAAACAGTGACACTGGGCTCTTCGTATCTGTTATAGTTTCCATGGGAATAAATAGGAGTTATTAATTTTGAAGCAACCAACATGTGTTTGCCTGATGGTTTACTGGATAACGTTGTTTTGTTTCTTATATTTTTCTTTGAGAAATTTTACAACTGCGTCGGCAAAAATAAATCGGCAGTACATTTCCTTTCTCCCTCTCTCTTTTTTTTTTTTTAAATGGCAATTGTAAAACATTTGAACTACCAAATACAGTCCTTAAGGAAAAATTAGTGAAAGATGAAAAAAAATCATGCGTACATGGTGAGCTAATAACTGTATCATATTCATGTAAACGTGTTTCTATTTGTACATAATTATTTTCCCCATATTCCTAAAAGATGCTACAATCAGGTCTCCAGTTTGGTTGTAGTCATACGAACACACTGCAAAGGACAAAACTCAACCCCAGGTCTCACTCAAACTAAATCAAAGTCAAAGAAAATGAAGGTTAGAAAACTATGTAAAACATGTTAGGTACAAGCTAAAAGGTGGCAGAAACTCAACTCTGATATTCCAGGTTACAGTCCAACGCCTACTCATTGAGTCTGTCTAAATTTAAAGCAATTAGTCTTTCCTAATTTCAAAGAGTCCTTCAGCTGCTTAAAACACACAGAAACAAAGAGAATGGAACAGCATTATACTGATCTGAACACATTAAAATTAAAATATTAGGCTTTAGTCTTAGTTCTGTGACAACTAATGCTTTCCAGCTTTAGGATTTCATCACAGTATGTTAATCAAGCCATAAAAATACAAATTAGCTCTCTAGTATAGAAAAATGCTTTCTAAAATGATTTTAATAGCGTTAAGTTTCCCATCTATGGAGTTTTAATTACATGAAACAGACTCTCAAACTGCATGAATCTGTTTTATTCAACATTCATAATTGTGTTGATTTTTATTTAATTCTTAAGTAAAAGCCCTACATACACAGAAATACCATACATGGAACAACTTTGCTCTTCATAGTACACACACTACCCTATCAGCAAGTCAGGGCAATGCCTTATTTTTATTGTGAGGAACAGGACAACACATTTATCATTATAAAGGTCATAGCTTTTGCCAAGCCATCTTTATTCCTCTACCTGACAGATTGGTTGGTGAAGACTATAACTTTAGACAGCTCTGCACCTTCCAAACGATGCTCAATACTGAGATAATAAAGTGATATGTGAGCAGAGCACAGGCAGGTCTGTGAGGCAGCAGCAGCAGCAGCAGCAGGGCAAGAAGTGTCTCAGGAAAAAAAAAATCTGGCAGAATGTGTTCAGAAAAGGTGACAGAATTGGAGGAGGTGCAAAAGGTAAAGAGATGATAGCTAATGTTTGTAACAACAACAACAAAAAACACCTGAGGTGATGCACAAAAGGAGACAGAGGCCAAGTGAAGCAGGATAAGCACTCCGTACAGCAAATCCACACATCACAAATGTAGGTTGGAGTGCAGGATTAGGAACTACAGTTACAGGAAATACCTTCTTTGATGGAAGAAGTCATGGGCAGTGTTCACAAAGCCTTGGTTTATGTGAGGCTTGGAGGAAGAAAGATTTATCTTGCTCCTGAGGAAAAGCATTAGAAAAGATCTGGAATGACAGATTATTGCTCTATCATAGAATCAGAGAATTGCTCAGGTTGGAAAAGACCTTAAAGATCATCTAGTCCAATCGCAACCTTACCATACTACCCTAGCAGCCCTCTTCTGAATCATGACCTGAGCACCACATCCAAACAATTTTTGAACACATCCAGGGATGGTGGGTGACTCAACCACCTCCCTGGGGAGCCTATTCCAGTGCTTAACCACCCTTTCTGTAAATAAGTTTTTCCTGATATCCAAACTAAACTTCCCTTGGCACAACTTGAGGCCATTTCCCCTCGTCCTGTCACCTGCCACCAGTGAGACCAGCCCCGCTCTCATTGTAATCGCCTTTCAGGTATCTGAAGAGAGCAATAAGGTCTCACCTCAGCCTCCTCCTCCCTAGACTAAACAGCGTCAGTTCCATTAGCTGCTTCTCACAGGGCATATTCTACAAGCCCTTCACAAGCCTTGTTGCCCTTCTTTAGACCTGCTCCAGCACCTCAATGCCCTTTCTGTATTGAGGTGCCCAAAACTGAACACGGTACTCGAGGTGGGGCCTCACCAGTGCTGAGTACAGGGGTAGGATTACTTCCCTAGTCCTGCTCACCACACCATTCATCAAATAGTGTCACTGTGCTCTTTTATCTGCAATAGTTTATATGGAAATAAGGTTGCTTCAGAAGTAATGTCTACTACTAACTGCTTAAGTATATTGTGCATACAATACACAAAGAGAGTGGAGAATGAGAGAATTAAGCTGAGAAAATATTAGTCTGTTGAAATAGAATAGCCCATCAGATAGATGCACAATTACAGTGTAGTTGAGGCATTTTGAAATACCTACTCTGACACAGAAGGCAACAGCGACCAGTCTTAACATGCTAGAGAAGGTAAAATATCATTTTTATGAACATGCCAGTCTTGGGTTAACAGTTCTCACCCAATTATCCTGTTTCAGTAAAGGAGAACTATTTCATATAGCTCTTACTAAGAAGGTGTTCTTCACTCCATTTCTTTCTCTACTCCTGCTGCTTTAAGGTTACTAACAGCTCTGGACAACAGTATTCAATAGCAGTTATCCTAATCACCTTAATGGTACAGGATAAGCCTGAAATACCATCATGTGGTGTGTACAAGAGGAAAGGGATTTTTGGGATTAGCTATAGGATACACCACTCTGCTGGGAGAAATCCACTGTTTCCTAACACAGACAAGCTGCTTGAACTGTGCCCATTCAGCACCTCAGTAATTGTCTGCAGACTAATAGATGCAGCCTGGTGAAATTCCTGAAAAGTAAGACACGGACACATGCACAAGAACTGTAACAGAATTGCCTCATCTTCTAGGAAAGGGAAGTGATTATAAGCACAGCAAAAAAGGGTCCTTGTTTTTATGAACACCGTTTTGTCAGGTTAAGTGTTAAAGAAGTGAACAGCTATCAGCTCTTCATACATCAAGGTCTCAACATTCAATACTTCAGTTTTCAGTATGCACGCATGATGTTTTGTTGTCTCAGTTCAGCTGTAAAGACACCATTTACATATCAACTTAAAAATGTTTATTCATAGGCACACAACAAGTAACACACTCAGACATGGACAATTCCCCGGTTAAATAAAAGTACTTCATAGCTTGCTGAGCCTGCCACTGCATCAGTCATGCGTATCTGTGTCAATCAAAGCAGGTCAAGGACCTGAGTTCATTCGGAGGATCTGCCTTCCCACTTCACTTTGACTGACATCTGATTTGCAAGATATTTTTCACCTTGCCAACATATCGAGATTACAAGTTACATTAGAGAATGAGCAGAACAGACTTACAATTTGGATGCTAAAAATTAAGAAAATAGAAGCTGATGGAGACCCTTTGGTGAGAAAGATGAACACACTTAACACTTTCCTCTCATTTCCTTCTAGTGCAGTAAAACGTTCATTTTCCTAGGGTTTTTAAAAGAAAACCTCTATGAGAAATAGAAAATTTTATGGGAAACATCAATAGAATTAACTTACTAAATGTATTCAGAGTATCTTTTATGTAGTATCAAAATGACAAAGACTGGATATTAAAAGTAGGTTTTGACAAGTTAATTCGTCAGGTTTGTCTGTAAGGTTCAGTCACCTACTATTTCCCCTGTGAAAAGGGCTTGTTTACACAACAAAAAGAAATTTAACCATGGCTATACTGAAGACATCAGCTCAAGTCTGGCTCAAACAAAGACTTGACAAAGCATGAGAAGACAGCCCTTGATGCTTTTCCTGTAATCCACAAGAAAACCCCTCTTCTGCCTGAAGAGAAACACTTTCCATTTTTGTATTTGTTTACTCTTACCTGCCAGCATGATTCAACCAGACCCTTGCAGGTATTAACACTTCAGTGTTTGTGTTTCTTCCATAAAACCCAGACTTTTATAGAAGGGAACAAGGAAAGGAACTGCTGAGTTTGCAACTGAGGCTTCACTAGTTTCTATTGCCATGATAGAAAAAAAAATAAAAAAATCTCACTTTCTTTGGTAGCCATTTATGCCATTATAACTGGGATGTAAAACAAGACAATTCTGATCTGATAGAATTTAATCTCTCTTCTCACTCATTTTGTACCAGTTAAGTGACTGTAGAAGGTCTAGGGCAATGACAGCCAGGCCCACTGGGCACTGATGCATTTCTGTAATCTCAGAAAGAGGATTAAGCAGTTGACCGTGCTGAGAAAAAGCTGCTCGTTCTGGCTTATTAACTCATTTTTTTAAAAATACTTCTGATTTAAGCATAAAATCTGGTCAATCTAAAAGTTTTCTTTCTTTTCAGGATTGAATGGGAGGCAAGAGAGTTGTTAACAGCCCACCTGGATACTTTAGCAGTAGCCACAGTACATACTCAATCACAAATGTGGGAAATTTTTATTATTTATTTTTGTTCATTTGAGCTACTCTCAGAATACAAGTTATTTCTGGAGCAACACAAGAGAGCAAGTGAAAGAAATTGTTTATTTGTTCAGAAAGCAAAGTTATTTAAGGAATTCCATCTACATTTATTTTTGCTCCTCTGTGGCAAGATTGCATCTTCCTGGTGGAGTTATTCTTGCACATAAAAAAATGGATGATGGAATATTTTAGATCAAATCTGAAAACACAGTATATTTACATAAATGCACACAAAAAAAAATATGTGTGAACAAATCAACTCACAGTTTTCCCACAAGATGAATCAGTGTAGACATCTTCAAAGGAAAACACTGAATTTCACAAGACGTGATTATTTTTGTCTTTCCTTAAAGTACATTCACAGAAACATTTGATTTACTGCATAAACAAAATGACTTGGACTCTGCATACCACGCTTTTGACCAGTTTCACAAAAGTGAAGACTTGCACTAGGTTCAGAGGAATTTAACTAGCAGTAGACAACTTCTGTAGGCAGCCATTAAACAGAGAGCATTTTTAGGATACATACTAATAACTCCTCCTACTTTCTTGTCTACCACATCCCTGCCCTCCTCCCCTCCAAGCCTAGTTAAAAAGAAATGAAATTAATAAATCCAATAAAATGTTTTAAAATAAAAATCAAAGATTAAGAGTAGAAAAAAAGAGGAAAGAAAACCTTATTCAGTATATGGTATGGTGCCAGAAGACAAAATGCACTCTGTGTTTTCCAGTAACCCACAATTTGAAGACAGGCATGACTACAAGAGGCACAAGTTACTGGCCTCCTGCAGACACAAGAGCATGCAAACCACTTTTATACCAATCCCACTGTTACAGTTCTGGTCTTCTATTTACTTAAGTAGCAGCAACTCAAACAAATTAATTGTAGTTTTCTGCACACTTAAATAAATAGGGAGGGGGAAGTGTAAAGACAGAAGAAAGTAAGCAGCAGAATACTAAGTTATTTAAATACAATCCTGACACAATGACAGGTTTGTTTGTTTTTCATTATCTATGATGTTGCAACCAAACCATTAATCCTAGAACAACACCCTTCTGAAACATTTTCCCTTATCCTGAGGAATTTATTCTATTTATCAGCCATGATAACATAGAGAAAACTGTGGCATTTCAGGATGATCACTGTACTTAACTGTATGCTCTATATAAGGTACGTTCCTTTTAATAATTTAAAATTTTACAACTTTGACTGATTGCTTAAAACTCCTTTATGGACCACAAACCAAAACAAACCAACAAAAAATCCACCTTGCAGCAATTAGAAGAAATAAGTGACAGGAAATAACTTTGCAGAATTCCCAATAATCAGAAAATAATCTTGTAAACATTCACTTGTCCAAATTATTTCTACTATTTCATCTGTCTTCTTTATCTTTCTCAAAAAAATATACGGAGATATACAAAGAATGGCACGAAGAATGTAAAAGCATATATATTCATCACATCCTGTCTACGAAACAATATTAAGAACAAGAATGTTAAAAAGATTATATATTTTTCTATACTCGTTAAGTATTACAATTTTAAATGACATTGAATTGAATCTATGTATTTTTGACTCCCCAGTTCAGAAGCCTGGGCAAGGAGAAGTAAAATGTGCCTGAAAAGTAAGTATATAAGTCTCAGAAAAGGCAGAGAGAAAGCAGAGAATACCAACCCAAACAACAGCAATCAAACTTGCAAGAAAACAAAACTAGAACCCCAGAGAACATCAATAACGTACTTGATCATCAGCCAAAAATAGCTTATCTTCTGTTACTCTGCCCCTCTGGCATTTATTTCATATCTTTATCACAAGTGATTCTCAGGTCCTGAAGACAAACAAGGTAGACAACATATAGCAGCCAATAAACAAATCCATTAGCTTAATAAAACCTCATACTCCAGTGATTCACTGCAAAAGTGCTGGTAGTAGCTGCATCACATTTTCACCAATTTACTCTGCCCATCCTTCACAATAGGGCTTCAGATGTCTTGTTATTACTATCTTGCATGCACATGAAGGTTCCCAGGTACCATGCTTTCAGATTTTTGAACTTTCTCCCTTGCCCACAATGACAACCTAATTAGAAGTTGGTGTCTAATCTTTAAGAAATACAGAAAATAAACCCAGTTATCAGCTATCACTGAGGTAAAAAAGAAATTAACTTTATGACCTATTCCATCTTCTATACTCATTGTTCTGCTGCCAGGAAGGAAGGCCTTGCAGCATTTGATGCATAAAGGCTAAACTGTCTTGTCTTGCCTGGTTACTACCTGAAAAAATATTGGTCACTCAAGTATCAACATTGACTGCCTGTTGCTCTTAGTAGCTAAACTCAGTATTAAAGTTTTTGCCACAGAAGGAACAAAGTGCTACCCTTAATAAAGACCTCTCCTAGTCACTTCCAGAAACACTGCATTTCTACTACACAAAATACTTATTTTGCCTTTTTTTCCTTCCCCTCTCTTGTCTACTGCCTTAGGCAACTTTTCTGACATACTTCGTGATTTGCTGGAAATGTGCAGTTTGTAAAATCAAAGGAGCACTTGCAGAACTGAACAAACTGCTTTATGAAAAGTTTCAAACTCTATTTGTTTTAAGTTTGCTAAGTGTAGTAGTCAGCAATTCTTCTCAAAGCACCACAAAGAACACATGGCTTCAGCAATATCTCGTCTTTTAACTGTACACTTCACATACAAATGTTAGTGTTCTGGACAAAATAACAACATAAATAAAAGAGAGTAATATTGGAACAATGCAAAGACCACATGCCTCAAGTGAGGCACATACAACAGAGAATCTGCAGCATCCTTCCTTTTCTACAAAGCAACAGACAATCAATACAAACCATGTATGAGCAGAGATTAGTAAAAACTTTCAGGAGTGAAGGAACTATTTTAGAACAGACACCTTTAATTCAAGTAATAAGCAACTCATTACCACTAATCTGTTAATGTTAATAGTGGTTAGGATTACAATTAGTTTTCCATCCACAGACTTACTGTTAATGTCTGCTAATTTTTGATATGAAGACATTTGCAGAAATCTCTTTTACATAACTGTTATATGCAAGAAGTAGTAGACGTAAGATGAAATTCAGTATAGGAATTCTGTTTCCAACCACTTTTCAGAAGCTCACAGTTCTAGAGCAATGGCCTGAACTTCTATTTGTTGTAGTCAGTATCACCTCTAAAAATGTCACAAGGAACAAATTGCTTCAGTACTACCTGATACCTCATCACAAATACACACAGCGTGTGACATCAGTATTACCTGCCTGCTGCTTCTTTTCCACTTCATTTCCAATAAATATATATTTATTTATTAATAAACACATCGTCATGAACAAGTGTTGTGGTATTTAAATTTTCAGTATAAGATCTAAAGAACAGTGAGATAGGGAAGAGATTTGAGGAAAAAAAACAAAGTCAAACTTGTAGGTTGAGATAAGTCCGTTTACTAACATAGAGAAAAAAAAGCATAATAATGTAGTGGAATTCCAAGGTCACAGCCTGAACCAATACGTGATCACGTGACTGCCTGGAGCAGAGAAGGGCTAGAGTCACCCTTTTTGTCTCAGCGATGCTTCCAAGAGCGCGCGTGCACTCCGAGTCTGCGCAGGTTCCCCTTCCCCCCACCCTTCCCCTGCGGCGCGAGAGTACGAATAGGTGAAGGCTGCATTCCTCAGCTCGCCCCTTTCTCCAAACTGTTGCTGGGAGGGGTGAGTTAATTCCCCTTTGATATCTTTTCCTATAGCGCCTATTTCTTAAATAAAGGCTCTGTCATCGCCTTTGTTTGCTCTACAAATAATTATGACTAGATATACACACATGATCCCTTGATCGCCGAGGTTGGTTGCTTCGGAGCTGTCCCGGCCAGAACCGCAGCGACTGATCGCGAGGTACAGGGGGGATTCGGTCGGTTCCTTCATCCAGGGAACCCTGAGGTAACAGAGCAGAGCGGCTAACGTGGCGTGGGCGTTGCCAGGGCAACGGCTCTGCATCCACGCCCTCTTGCCTAGAAAAAGCCTCGGGACGGACAGGAGGAGTTAGGGTGTGTGAATCACGTGGGCCGTTCAAACGCGTTGAAACGGTAAGCCACCCATTCACGGGACTGTACAGTGAGGAGGGTTGTTATCACTGTGAAGAGAGTGATAAGTGGGGGGGGCACCTTTTAACAACCTGGTAACGGGGCGAGGGTGGTGCCGGCACTACCGGCAGCAGGGCAGAGCTGATCAGGCACACCCCGTTAAGGCTACCCTAGTAGTGCTAGTGAGTCTGCCATGGCTGCACTCCGGTGGAAGGCTACTGCCAGGGAAAATGTGGAGACCCAGACATAGGTCCCATGCATATGTAAAGGGAAGGCTGTGGCCAAGAAAAATGTGGAAACTCAGACTGAGGTCCCGAAACAACATGCTAGTGTGCAGGTCACTGGCTGTAGTCAGTGCCTGAGTCTGGCCTTTGCAGTGCTACGTGAGGGATACAGCACTTGTGTAATATGCGACCAGCTAAATGACTTACTCAGCCTTGTGGTTGACCCGAAAAAGGAGGTGGATAGGCTGAGGAGCATAGAGGAATGTGAGAGGGAGATTGATTGGTGGTGCCAAACCCTATCGGCCCAGAGATCTAGGCAGCCGGCTGAGGCTCCACATGGAGCACTTCACCCCCTGCCACCCTGCAAACAGCTGATAGAGGGGAACCAGCAGGCAGACAGTGTTCCTGCTGCCATGAGCCCCCTGTCCTCTCCTCCCCCTAGCAACAATGGTGAAGAATAGGGGGGTGTGTGGGGCAGTGGCAGAAGGTCCCTGCTTGGTAATGCGTGCCCACCCAGAGATTCCCCTGTCTCCCCAGATGCCCCTGTGGAACAGGTACAGTGCTCTGTAGGGACAACTGGACAATGGTGGTGATGATGGTTCTCCCCACTTGGTGGTGTCACCAAAGTCTAACCAGACCTCACTTAGCATTAAAACCTCATTGGCAAAGAAAAAACGACGGGTCATTGTCATTGGTGACTCTCTGCTGAAGGGAGCAGAAGGGCCAGTATGTAGACCAGACCTTCTATACAGGGAGGTCTGTTGTCTCCTGGGAGCCCAGGTTAAAGGTGTAAGGAAGTAACTTCCTTCCATAGTTCAGCCCTCAGATTACTATCCCCTGTTGTTTCAGGCAGTGTCATGGTTTTGTGACATTGTGTGTCAATTTTGGGCAGCTGAACTGTGGAAAGACATTGTTCCCTGAATAGAGGATATGGTTGTAAACGTGCGCCATGTAGATGCTCATGTGCCCAAGAGTCAAGCTACTGAAGAACAACAAAACAACCGTCAGGTAGATCAAGCTTCCAAAATTGAGGTAGCTCAAATAGACTTGGACTGGCAGAACAAGGGTGAATTATTTCTAGCTCGGTGGGCCCATGAGACCTTGGGCCATCAAGGAAGGGATGCAACATATAAGTGGGCTAGAGACCAAGGGGTTGACTTAACTATGGACACTATTGCACAAGTTATTCATGACTGTGATACATGTGCCATAATTAAACAAGCCAAGAGGATGAAACCTCTCTGGGGGGAAGGGCGACGGCAGAAATATAAATATGGGGTGGCGTGGCAGGTTGATTATATCACCTTGCCATGATCTCTCAATGGTAAGCGTTATGTGTTTACCATGGTGGAGGCAACCACTGGGTGGCTTGAGACATATGCAGTACCCCATGCTACCACCCGAAACACCATATTGGGTCTGGAGAAACAAGTCCTGTGGCGACATGGCACTCCAGAAAGAACTGAGTCAGATAATGGGACTCATTTCAAAAATTCTCTTGTAAATAGAGATGTAGGGCCAAAGATCATGGCATTGAGTGGATTTATCATATCCCCTATCATGCACCAGCCTCTGGTAAAATTGAACAATAAAGTGGGTTGTTAAAAACTATGCTGAAAGCAATGGGTGGCAGAACATTTAAGCACTGGGAGAAGCATTTGGCAGAAGCCACCTAGTTGGTCAATACCAGAGGATCTATCAATTGTGATGGTCCTACCCAATCCAGCTTCCTACATGCTGTAGAGGGACATAAAGTCCCTGTAGTACATGTAAAGAGCATGTTGGGAAAAGCGGTTTGGGTCCTTCCAGCCTCTGGATAGGGCAAACCTCTTCATGGAACTGTTTTTGCCCAGGGACCTGGGTCCACTTGGTGGGTGATGCAGAAAAACGGGGATGTTCAATGTGTACCACAAGGGAATTTGATGTTAGGGGAGTGCAGTCAGTAATTCTATGTGTATATATATGTATATGGACATGTATGTGTAATGCATTTTAATCACTGTTTGTGTATATGTGTGTATATATATAGAGACAGAGAGAGCATGATGTAGTGATGTAGAATAAGGGGTGGAATGTCATGGTTTTGTGACTTTTGGTTTTCAGTATTCCACATCATAACATCATGTAGTGCACTGGGAGTTAAAGTGTTAATACTCTACTTCCGGGTACCTGTCTCTGTGCGTCATGGAGGTCATGGGATCTTCCTCCCCCTCTCCCCGGGGGGAGATCTCTTCCTTCAGCTGGCGAGTATGCAGGTGTGTTGTTTTTTCAGGTGCTCTGAAAACTGTCTCTCTCCCCTCCTCCCCTCTCCCCCTCTCCCTCTCTCCCTCTCCTATTTTATTTGATTTATTAGTCTCAATTTCAATTAGATTGTATTATATCATAGTTAGTAAAATAAGTTTTCCTCCCTAGATCATTGCTGCTGCTGTTTATTTTCCTTTCCCTTTCCCTTCCCGTTTTTGGAGGGGAGGGGGCCCAAGGGCCTACTGCCCCTGTCACAGGCATAGATTGGTCCGGATATCCCTGTGACAGGTAGGCAGCAACTTCCCTAAAGACTATGAAAAAGGACTTCAGAGCCTTGGGGCAACAGGTAAAAGGTTCAGGACCGCAAGTTGTGTTCTCCTCTATCCCTCCAGTTATAGGGAATGATGAGGGACTAAATATGATGGGCCAACAGATTAATACCTGGCTCTGAGCCTGGTGTGCCTGGCAGGGTTTTGGGTTTTTTGACCTCTGCTCTATTTGCACGAGACCAGGCCTGCTGGCAACCGATAGGAGTAGCTTATCCCACTGGTGGAAAGGGGTCTTGAGGCAGGAGTTGGGAAAGTTCATTGATAGAGCTTTAAACTAGGTACGAAGGGGGATGGGGGTGAAACTGGGGTCATTAGAATGGAGCCTGTATGTAATGTGCCAGTTCTTGTAGGAGAAGGATGTGCTAGTAAGATCCCACAGTCTTGTGCCTTGGTGAAGGAGGAGGACGACTCTGCTTTTTGCAGGAAAAACACAAGGGTTGGTGTGATGTTGGTGGCTATGGAAACACCTGAGTATGGTCATGAGGGTATTAGGGCTACTGCCACTCAAAAGGAGGCCCAGCTCAGCTGCTTTTTCACTAATGCACGCAGCATGGGTAATAAACAGGTGGAACTGGAGGCCATTGTGTGGCCAGAAAGCTATGATATAGTCGCTGTCATGGAAACATGGTGGAATGACTCGCACAGCTGGAGTGCTGTGATGGATGGCTACTGACTTTTCAAAAGACATAGGCAAGGCAGGAAAAGTGGTGGAGTAGCCCTCTGTGTTAAGAAAGAATGTGAATATATGGAAATTAATGATGGTGATGATAGGGTTGAGAGCTTATGAGTCAGAATAAAAGTGAAGGCCAATAAGACTGACATTATTATGGAAGTCTGCTACAGGCCAGAAGGATGAAGAGGTGGACAAGACACTTTATAGACAGTTGGGTGAGGTCTCAAGGTCCCTCCTCCTTGTTCTTGTGGGGGACTTCAACTTCCCAGACATCTGCTGGATTTATAACACAGCAGATAGGGAACAGTCCCGGATGTTCCTAGAGTTATGTGGGAAATAACTTCCTGACACAGCTGGTGAAGGAGCCAACAAGGGGAAGCAAAATCCTGGACCTGCTGTTTGTTAACAGAGATGGTCCTGTGGGGGATGTAAGGGTTGGAGGCCGTCTGAGGCATAGTGATCACAGGATGCTAGATTTCTCAATCCTTGTTGAACCATGGAGGGGAGTCAGCAGAACTGCCACCTTGGACTTCCGGAGAGCGGACTTTAACCTCTTTAGGACCATGGCTCAGAGGGTCCCCCGGGAGGTAGTTTTGGAGAGTGTGGGAGCCCAGGAAGGCTACAAATACTTTAAGGGAGTAATTTTAAAGGTGCAGGAGCTGACCAAGTCATGGAAGATGAGCAGACAGGCTGAACAGAGACCTTTGGCTAGAACTCAAGAGCAAAAGGACAGTTTATGGTCTCTGGAAGAGTGGGCAAGCTGCTTATGATGATTACAGGTATGTAGTGAAGCTGTGCAGGGAGAAAATTAGAAAAGCCAAAGACCAGCTAGAACTGAACTTGGCCACTAAGGTAAAGGACAACAACAAATATTTCTATAAATGCATCAACAGCAAGAGGAGGGCTAGGGAGAATCTCCATCCCTTGTTGGACACCGAGCAACTTTGTGACCAAGGATCAGGGTAAGGCTGAGGTACGTAATGCCTTCTTTGCCTCAGTCTTTAATAGTAAGTCTTGTTACTTACTGGGAACACAGCCCCCTGCCCTGGTAGATAGGGATGGGGAACAGAATAGGCCCTGCGTAATCCATGATGAGATGACTTTGGACCTGCTCCAAAAGCTGGATGCTCACAAGTCCATGGGGCTGGATGGATTGCAACCTAGAGTACCGAGGGAGTTGGCGGATGTGGTTGCCAAGCCACTCTCCATCATTCTTTGGCAGTCCTGGCTAACCGGGGATGTCCCGGCAGACTGGAGACTAGCAAATGTGATGCCCATCTTCAAAAAATGCCAGAAAGGTGATCCTGGTAGCTACAGACCTATCAGTCTCACCTTGCTGCTGAGGAAGGTTATGGAATGGATAATCTCAGGAGCCATCATGGACCAATTAAAGGTCAAACAGGGGATCAGGCCCAGTCAGCATGGGTTTACAAATGGTAGATCCTGTCTGACAAACCTGATTTCATTCTATGACAAGGTGACCTGCTTAGTGGATGAAGGTTAGGCTGTTGATGTGGTCTTGTGGTCTACCTGGACTTCAGTAAAGCCTTTGATGCTGTTCCCCACAACATTCTCGTGAAGAAGCCCACAGTTTGGATGGGTGTATGCTCCGCTGGGTGAAACACTGAAACACTCGCTGGATGGCCAGGCCCAAAGAGTTGTGGTCAATGGAGTTGAATCCAGTTGGCGGCTGGTCACGAGTGGTGTCCCCCAGGGCTTGGTACCGGGGCCGCTTCTATTTAACATCTTTATTAATGATCTTGATGAGGGGATTGAGTGCACCCTCAGTAAGTTTGCAGATGACACCAAGTTGGGAGGGAGTGTTGATCTGCCAGAAGGGAGAAAGGCACTGCAGAGGGACCTGGATAGACTGGATCAAAGGGCCAAGGTAAACTGTATGAATTTCAATAGGACCAAGAGTCAGGTCCTGCATTTTGGTCACAACCACCCCAGGCAACCCTACAGGCTTGGGGAGGTGTGGCTGGAAAGCTGCCTGATGGAAAGGGACCTTGGTGTGCTGATGGACAGTAGGCTGAATATGAGCCAGCAGTGTGCCCAGGTGGCCAAGAAGGCCAACGGCATCCTGGCTTATATCAGGAATGGTGTGGTGAGCAGGACTAGGGAAGTAATCCTGCCCCTGTACTTGGCATTGGTGAGGCCTCATCTCAAGTACCATGTACAGTCTTGGGCACCTCAGTACAGGAAGGACATGGAGGTGCTGGAGCAGGTCCAAAGAAGGGCAACAAGGCTTGCGAAGGGCTTCTAGAATATGCCTACGAGGAGCAACTGAAGGAACTGGGGCTGTTTAGTCTGGGGAAAAGGAGGCTGAGGAGAGACCTTATTGCTTTGTTCAGATACTTGAAAGGTGCTTACAGCGAGAGCAGGGTTGGTCTCTTCCCGCTGGTGACAGGACGAGGCGAAATGGCCTCAAGTTGTGCCAGGGTAAGTTTAGTTTGGATATCAGGAAAAACTTCTTTACAGGAAGGGTTGTTAATCACTGGAATAGGCTCCCCAGGGAGGTGGTTGAGTCACCATCCCTGGATGTGTTTAAAAATCATTTGGATGTGGTGTTCAGGGACATGATTTAGCAGAGGGTTGTTAGAATTAGGGTAGTTTGGTTAAGTTGTGGTTGGACTTGATCTTTAAGGTCTCTTCCAACCTGAGCAATTCTATGATTCTATGAACGTGTACAGCAAGTGATGCACAAGCAATTCTTCACCCCTCCACCCATCAATACACACCTAGTCCCTTCAGCTGCAGAAGAGAGTGAGAATTCCCCTTCAAAATTCCTTCTGCTTGATATCATATAGTAAAAATATATCCCTTTAGCCACATTAAGTGTGCTGTCCCATTTCCTTGGGCCCTTTGCTGAGAATGACCTTGACTCTGTACCATACTGCTTAGCAAAAACTAAAATGTTGATAACACACCAATGTTTATTTTTCTCCTCAATCCAAAAACATATAATCATACCAGAGCCTTTAAAGAAAACAATCGCATCCCAGGTGAAAGTACGACAATGACCAAATCCACTGTAGAATCTTTTCAACTTTATGACATATGAGGAAGTAGATTAGTCATTTGTTGTAGATGATATTAATCAAGAAACCCTCTGCTGACAGTAGAGACAATAAATTAACATACCCCAAGACTGAACTTTTCTGCCTTTCCTTTCGGAAAAGCAGTGCATACTTATCTAATTGTGTATAGATATAATGCACTACTTGTTTACAGAAAATATCTTACCACTCTCTTAACCATACTCTCGTGAATATAATGTTTTACCATGCTCTACCACTGACAGTGCTTTAAGGACATATTCAAACTGCTGAAAGAACTCTAGAAAGGCTCCTATTTTCCCCCTACCTCCAAAAACATCACACACGTTTAAAACTGACTTGAGAAGGAATTAATTACTGGATCACTGTTTGGGGGTTTTTATGACTTAGTGATTTTCTGTGTTTCTAATTTATGACTTGCATTCTTCTTGAGTTTCAAGTCATCGCTATTAGGAGAGAGAGATTTGCTGGCAATATAGAGACAAAAACTGAGCTGTTTCTGAATCCACACATCTTCTTACTTGAATTATTAGATAAGCTATAGCTTTAAATTCACTCAGTCACTGAAATCTGAAGTATAGTTTTGTATCATAAAAAACAGCAAATCAGCAAAGAAAAAGGAGAAAAAAGAGTGGAAGCTAACTTTTGAATTAATTTGCACATCAGCTTTGGTTAATGAATCTCAAGATGCAACGATGTTATTTGTTCTGTAAAACCTCCTACTCCAAGAAAGCAGAATTACTTAATGTTTTTAGTGCTGGAGCACTACATATGACAAATTTATCCCGTAGCAAGAAGGCAAACATGTTCGACAGTCCCTTTCTCTCACCTAAAAAGAATTATTAGAAATGATTGTTTTTCCTCAAAGTCTGAAACAAGCTGAGAAAAACCTGTACTGTTACCAAAACAAGACAAGAAATCTTAACTTTTTTTAAATTTCATAAGCTAATTTGTGTTTACAATAAAACTCAGCAAGTTCTCTAAAGACACCAAGCTGAGTGATGCAGTGGACATGCTGGAGGTAAGGAGTGCCATCCAGAGGGACCTTGACAGGCTTGAGATGCGAGCCTTTGTGAACAACATGTGGATAAACAAGACCAAGTGAAAAGTCCTGCACCTCAGACAGGACAATCCCAAACATGAATAAAGGCAGGGCAACTATTCGATAGAGAATAGCCCTGTGGGAAAAAGACTTGGTTATATTAATGGAAGAAAAGCTCAACAGGAGCCAGCAGTGTGTGCTTGCAGTCCAGAAACTCAACTGTACCCTGGTCTGCATCAAGAGAAGCATAGCTAGGTCAAGGGAGATGACTGTCACTCTCTAATCTGCACTTCTAAAACCCCACCTGCAGTACTGTGTCCAGGCCTGAGGTTTCTGCCATTTACTATTCATTTTATTATTATGCCATGGTAAACATGAGTTTAGCCAAAACACAATTTGCCTTGTGTCACTTCCATTATAGTTAGTGAATCAGCAAAACATTTTAAATTTTGTCCAGTAGTATTGCATAATCTACATTTAATTATTCTTCTGCTTACATCATTGTTGACACTTCAAATGACTATATTTTGGAGAAAGCCTCACAAGACACACCATCAGATGTATGCTTCATTTGCCCATAAATTATATGGGAAGTCACATGACATACCCAGGACTAAGCAATTCCATCTTTTGAATCCTCTACTCCAAATAAAAAGTTAGTCTAAACACTTCAGAATTATTTTTCACATCTTTCTGAGGAGGCTTCCAGAAGAGCGTAAGGACAAGAAAGGTGGGCTGGGTGATTTACAACTCCTAAATCTTTAGCACCATGTTACAGCTGAAGGATATTACTAACCTTCACAGGTGAAATAAATTTAATGTTTTGAGTTCTAATATGATGGTAAACCAGAGTAAGAAATAAAATATGAGCTGGAGCTTGCTAATTTCATAAGTCTGATAACATTAAAAGAGTTTGTTTTCTATATCATAGAGTAATTTGATTATTGATTAAGAGAAGGAAAACAAACAGAGTCATTAAAAAATGTTGAATGTTGTATTTTCTTAATGTACACTTAATATAAACAGGACTGGAGATCATTACAGACCGTTCTTTCCTTTCCCCCCCTTAGAAATCACTAAAAATTGATGTTTTATAATAGTTTATGAGCTTAAATATAAGGAAGTTCACCTAGTCAAGTCTCTCTAAAGAAGTCTTAAAAACTTGTTTCTACTTTATTCTTAATTAACAATGGGAACAGAAGTCAAAGATTTTAAGAGAAATACCATCATTAATAATTTTAGTGTAACTGGATCTAGATTATACATTTTTGAGCAATATTTGCTTTTCTGCAACTATATATGTGTTCTTGTAATTACATTCAGAGCTCTCTACAGTATGTGATCTATGGCAGTGTAAGATAAAAAAAAATTTTGAAGATGTTCAATCAATCCAGATGACTTGAGGAGAAAAATCACTTGAAGTGAAGAATGTTTTCAGGAAGTAAATGCCAAAGCCTGGTACCATGAAAGTAATAATGTATTATCCGTGTACATTTTATTTCCACTTCCTGGATAATTGTTTCAGTATATTTATAATAATTTTAACTTCAAAATTCATTTCATAATGCTATTGGCTTGAAGACTTTCTTAATAGAATTGCATTGCTTATGCATTTCTCCTGTTCTTATTTGTTATTAATTCTAATAGGAAAAAAAAGTCAAATTAAGTAAAAAATATCTAGAGCCCATTTCCAGCTTTTTAAGATTATACCAACCTTCTGAAATTCATGCTCTGCCAGATACTTTGGTAGAGTAATAGATAATATAATTAAGCTCATAAACAAGGAAGCCTTATACAAAGTTTACAGGTGTGGCTTATTTCTAGTTCTGCATTTAAGAATGATTAAGCCTTGTCTATGAAGAAAAGTTCTTGTCAAGAAATGCCTACAGTGCTTTTGTAATCAAGGTTATATAAAAAAAAATATGCAAGTCAAATGTACTTTCGACAATGTGTCATTAGCCTGACCAAAGTATTTATCAGAGTGCATGAGCTTCCCCCCTTTTAAAAATGATTAAGATCTGAAATCACAAGTTTCTTCTAGAAATGCAGAATTAAAATGCCCTAAAAATGTTCTTTCGTCTTAAAACAATTGTTAAAATTTCTTCTAGTGACAAGAAAAATCGAGCAATCTTTACATAATGTTAGAGGTATGTCCATTCTTTCCATTCTCAGAAAGTTCACATAAATTTAACTTTGAGCTATCAGGGACTTGTTCTGAGAAAACAAGATAGCATTGAATAGCACTGTGATTGTTTTCTCTGGGCATCACTGCATAGGAATAAAACATTCAAAACTTGACTTATCATAGTTATACATCAATCGTAATTATACATCAACTATCCAGGTCTATATATACATATATGTTTTTATACGTATATAGTGCTGATAGCCCAAACAGACAGAAATGGATTAATCTTTTTATTTCTACAAATAGAAACTGGTGAATCTGGGAAGTCTGCAGCATTACTGTCCCTGAAATTCTGCTCTTGGCAGAGAATTTCATGTGTCTACAGCAGGTACATCTTTAATGCTAACTGAAAGGTGAAAATAATTAACAAATTAGAACAAACTTAGTTATAAATTATTTAGTGTCTTGGATGATGACAAAAGCAAAGAGCATAATCTAGACTGCGCACAATCTAAAATTAAAAAAAAAAATTATCTAAGTATTTTATCATATTGAAAGCCTAAGACAGTTATTTTTAATTTGTTTTCTCATTCCTATCATAGAATCATTCTAGAATCATTAAGATTGAAAAAGACGTCCACGATAATTTAGTATAATCATCATTTCAAATAATGTCTGGAAAAATGTTAAAAAAATAAAATAAAATTGTTTTTTGGTTGCTTGGTTTAATTTGGCTTTGGGCTTCAGTTTAAATCCCCAAAAACTCAGCATTTTTTTCCTCTGAATTTTGGCTCTGTTTAAAATGAAAAACCTGGTAATTTGACAGACAAATTATTTATATTTTCTGCAGTTTTTGAAAAAAGATTGTAATGGTTTTATGTTTTTTGTTGTCGGCATTCCACATCATAACATCATGTAGTGCACTGGGAGTTAAAGAGTTAATGCTTTGTTCCATGGATTGTTGATAGTTCCAGGTAAACCTCAGAAGAGAAGAACTACATATCCCCAAGGATTTTCACTATTCTGTTTTCTGTTCCGAGGGGAAGATAAAAACTGTTTGCAGGTGTACAATCAACAAATATACAATCAGCAGAGTGGCACGGTTAGACTGGTATTTTACAGGTCATAAAACTAGAAGGATTATCACGGTAGAAAGGGATAACCAAAAATAAATGAAAATGATCACCCATATCCTAGGCTCACAGAAAAACTCCAAAGGGAGCAATCTCCAGAAAGAGATCCTTCCCCTAGTGGCAGTCAGCCCTTAAATGGGGGTCTAGGAGAGGTGGAGCCAGGCTCCACCCCTTCCAGTCTCACAGGTGAATTGCCTTCACCTGTGCTCCCGCAGCTGACTCAGTGCTTGCCTCAGTGATCAATCAGTGGTTCAGGCCATGACTCAACAGTTCCCATATACTCCACTCCTTCACGGTGTGAACCAATGATCGAGTTAACTAGAGGGTGAGTCTTTCCTAATACAGAGATACAATACATCACAACGCTTATACAGTTTTCCATTGCGATGCGTGTTTACACAATTTAAGATGAGTGATGATCGGTGTACGGTGGAAGTTCATGCTCTTTCATGGGCCAGTGCTTGGTGGTGTTAATGGAGGCATGTAGTTGTGTGGCGCAGGTCCATCCTGTGCTACATCAGTCCCATGTAGACCATCACCAGGTATTGCACATTATCTCACAGCAACACTGGAATGCTTTGATAGCATTTCATTCCTTCCAGTGATCCTAGATTATCTTCTCCTTTAATCTGCCAAAAAATGTCCCAGTTAACACCAACTATGATGATACTTCTGATATGGACACTTTGGGAGTTGGATTGAATCCATTATATTCATATAATAAAGAAAAATGAGCAGGTGGTAGAATGTTTTTAGTCATGCCAATTTGTGTTGGTCTTTAACCAAGAACTTAATTGTCTTTTAATCCATTACCATTCATTTAAGTTGTCCTTTGGGAGAAGATGTTTTCATAACACACGTTGCTGCCTCAGTAGTGAAGAAGTATCATGTAAGAAGGTGGAAAATATTTTCCTAAAAATATAAATGTATGTATAATTTATGAAACTTAAATTTCATCATTTCTGTTCATTTCACTTCTATTCACATTTGCCACTTATTTTATTTAACCTGCGAATTTATAATATACAGTGTGATGGTGCAAGCAGCTGTCATTAAATAAAAGTAATCATGCCATAACATAAAGGTATGACAGTAAGAATACTTAAGGAGAATAAGAAACAAGCTTACTGTTTTGTAGCTACAATTTTACCTAAATACTTGTTATTTCTTCTAAATCACAATATCATAATTTCTTTGTCACTTTATAAGTTTACATTTACTACATCTTCAATAAAGCCTTTTTCAGGCTTGTTTAGTTTAAGCAGAATTTAAAAAAAAAAACTCATTTGGCATTTTTAAGAGGGAGAGATACAAACAGAAATAAAAATGATAATATGTATTGTATAGCACATGTTATTGCATCACCTTCACCAGTAAAATAGAATGTCTTTTTATATGGTCATCCTTTCACTTTATTAAATATACATCCATGATCTAAAGCTCTGTTGAATCATTGAAATGCTCATACATATTTCAGACATTTAATTTTTTTTTACCAAATCTCAGTCAATCTTCCACACTAATGTAATTGTGAACTGTTTGCTTACATGTCACCTAAATAGCATTTCAACATGAAAAGAGAAAAAAATAGAGACTATGTGGAAGCCCTCTTAACTTAAAATACTAATACGGAACAAAGGAATATTCATGTGTAAATTCTTCCTGCCACTGCACAGCAAAGGTCTGATATTTATTCATCCTTCTCCTACTTTGAGGATTTTATCAGTTTTCTTAAATCATTGGAACTTGAACTCTTTTCAGAAAGAACAATAAATACATAAAGGACAAGATATGTGTCATCTGTTGTAAATTACTAATTTGCAATTGAATACACTTTTTTCTTAGCCACATAGTAGTTATGATTTAGAATTTAATAATTCCTTCATTTTTTTAGACTTTATCATTGTAGACTTTTCAGATCTAAAGAAACAGAAAAATCACAATACTTTTAGAAATAAGCTGCTTGTACTCAGACAACTTAGTTTTGAAGAGGTTTCTGTTATTTAAGGAGGTGGTTTAAAATAGTTAAAATCTAAAATATATATATTTCACTCATTAAACTGTTTGGAGTGTAATGCCTAGAAAAAAACTAGGATGAAAAATATCTCATTAAAATGAGTAGGACATAATAGGAAAGGTTTTTGTTCTGGGAGCTTGCTCATCACAAGTCAAAAAGGTGAGAAGTGTGATGGCCTTGCAGGTTAGCAAAGTTAATGTCCTTACATTCATAAACTTTATTTTTCACATTTCAGGCACATTAAGTCAAAATCTGCTCTCCCATGCATCGCTGAGCTCAACAGGATATGTCCTTATGCTTCCAGGGGCAAAATGTGTCCTTTTGGAACTTTTATTTAATTCATATTTCTATAATATGAAGAAATTCATATTTCTTCACTTTCTTTAAAACAGACCAGTTCACTTGTTTTGGAACACCTTTTTCTATCATTAATAATTCATAGTTAATTTAATTCCTTAAATTTACTTTCTTATCAGTTTTATTAAATATCTACAATTAACAGTATTTATTTAGCAAAAAGAGTGCAAATAAAACTGTAATAATGTACTTCTATATGCCTTCTAAATGGTTACATTGTTGTTTTTTTTCAATCTCATTTCCTCCACAGAAAAACATTTTCTTCTGAAAAACTTACCTGAATTCCAGTATTTGAATGATCTCACACATGACTGTTTTGAAAGGACCACTTAATCAAAGTATATAAATCTCTTTATGATCATATGAAGCAAGCTGTCTCCAGACAGAAAAACATAGAAATACTTTTCTTTGAACTGAAAGGGATTCTCAAAGACATTTTTGAGGGAGAAAGTGTAATAAATAGCAAACTTACTCATTTCTAAACAAATAGTAATGTTCTCTTTCAAACAATAGTATAGTGAAATATACATTTAAAATATAACCAGTATTTCTATATTTATATGCCTTGGCACACACACTTCATACAGGGAGTTTTACTTCAGTAAATCAGATTAGCAATCATGGATGCTTAGACCTAATTTGTAGTGTATGGACTACTGCTGAGATGACATTTTCTGTTTGTAGTTTCTGAAGTTTTACATTAAATAATTTAGTTTTGATAAGCTTGTACTGATATGTTTAAATAACAAATACACTCATTTTCTCCGACAACTTACTTTCAAAAAAATTAAAAAGATACTAAATATATACAGAGATACATATTTTTAAAACCTTTGCTGCGCTTTGTCATACTGTTTAGCTAGATGTCTTGTTCTAGTCATGTAAGTAAAAATAAGTCACAATATTTTTGCCTATTTTTCGCATTTTGACTCCACTCATCAGTTAATGCGCACAACAGAGAAAGGGTGTAGAAGGTTTGGTTTGTAGCACTACAATAATTTAAGTGGATTGAATCTGCATATTTGACCTATAAGAGTAACTCACCAAAAGCAGTTTAGCTTGAAAATACCTGTGCTTTTCCCTAACTGTTTCATATAGTCAGTATATATACTTGGTGAGGTCTATGTCATGGCCATGGCTAAAGACTAGTCAATAAGAAAGTAAAAACTTGTTCCATCTTTTTATAAGATCAATTCAAATCATGCAGCAAACAGTGGTCTACTATGCTACATGAAATGTGCAGAAAGCTTTTGGTAAACAATTCTAGTAGTAAAAAAAGAATCTTTTTTATTTATATTATTTTCATAGCTCTGTAGGGAAAATGACAAAAAGAATTTAATTCCTTGCAAAGATGTATATCTTGTAAGCATTCCCAGAGGCTTTGATACAAGGACTATTCAGACAAATACTGTAAATATTTCTCAGGCATACTATGTCATCTGCTGTGTGGCTAAGTGTTGAATACTGAAGCTTTTCTTTCTCTCAAAAAAGTAGTCTTTTACCAGCTCATTTAAATATTTTGTGAGCACTAAACTGAAATAAATTCCCAGTATAATGCCAAAAAAAATCCCACCTCAAATTTAGCCAAAAGACTGTCTGGATATAAAAATACCATAATCAGAAAGCCTCTGGTGACAACAGAAAAATGTGATTTCCATTTCCACATATTCAGTGTTTGTGGATGTTCAATTGCAAGTAACTGTAAGACATCACTAGCAACTCTAAATTAGGACAATTGGATATTAAAAAAAAAACAGAAAACTTTGAGTAAAGGGAATATTTTTCTGGAATATTTTACCAAGCCTTTCACAAGAATCTGAATGGATAGGTAAAACAAATAAAGCAAAAATCAACAAACAAACAGGTAAATAAAAGAAAAAAAATACAATATTCTGAGTTGGAAGTGACCCACAAAGATCACTGCACCCAACTCCTAGTTCCACACACGAACACCAAAAAATCAAACTCTGTGTTCTAAAGCATTATCTAAGTGCTTCTTGAACTCTGGGAGTGAGAGGGGGGTGGTGGATAGAGAGGGCAAATACTATCAAATGCTCTATCAGAAATAATGCAAATACTGCATTAGACATGTAGAGAAACACTACTAAGAGCTCTTAATCTTTTCAATTAGTAATATATTTACATAGGAGCTTATCGGTGACTTGGTTCTGATCCCATGGAAGTCAGTAGCAAATCTCACCTCTGTTAAATCAACAGAAATTGTTTGAAAGCCCTCTCTTAATTAGTATTTTATTATTCCAAAGCAAGACTTTAAAGACATGAATCTTCACTCTAATGAAATGAGTCTTCGTTTTAGTAGGCCATTATTTACTGGGATTAGGAAGACATTTCTCTTCTTTTCCCTTCTTTTTGTTCTTTTCCTTTTCTCCTTCCACCTTCTGTTTTCACCTTTCTCCCTTTATTTTTCTCAGCATGTAACTCTTCCACTGTCAAAACAGAACATTTGCCAGTTGAAGAAAGGGAGTGATCAAACATACTGAAAAACATTTAATATTTCTCATAGAAATTAACATTTTTCTGAGGCATGCAAACGGTGAAAAAATATTTTCTGAAATGATGCTTTCACAGAAATATCACTCTGCAGCAAATATTAGCGATAAATATCATTTTACTTATTACTTTCATAACAGTGTTTTAATGAAAATAACATGAGCTGCAAGACTGAGTCTGTAGTACCATTTAAAAATGTTAGTTTCCTACATTTTATGGAAGCACAAACCATTTAATCATTCTTTTGATCAAAGAAAACATGAGTAGGCTGTGAGACAGAAATAAATGATTCCCACAGTGCCTAAATCAGGAGGTATCACATTCTACCTGTGTAGAAAGAGCAAAATGAAAACAGCAATCAAATAACAGCAAATTCAGAGTACACGCTAAACCATGCGACTGAAACGGAATGTCAAATTATTTTTGCATTACAAAAGAAATGGATGATATTTGTATGTAAATTCTATTTGTACAACTACTAACTAAACATAGTAAAAAAAAAAAAAAAACTGGATCAGAATGATAGAAAAATAATTTGAAAATAATGGTTTATCATGAGAGGCATTTGTCAAAGGGTATACAATTATTAAATTAGTGGTCAAATATTAAACTAGTTAACAACTTATTAGCGACTAGTAACCGATGACCTAAAATTTCATTAAAAAAGAAACTCTTTTCAGGAAGAGTTTTCAGCGACAAGCAATTGACACATTAATGTTGTTAATTGTGTATCTCATACAAGTTGAAATTTACAACCCTGCTTTGTTCAGTAGATGTTTTCATTACAAGCTTGAGGCATGCAGATATTTTTTGTGCAGCTGGAGAAAAATCCTCCACAATATCATGGAATCACAGAAGTACAGCTGGAACTGACCTGGAGGCTCACTTAGTCCACCTTTCTGCCATGAGACAAGGCTAGAAAGACTCAGACTATGTCCAACAGGTATTTATTTCTAAAGATTTCCTTTAAAAGAAATATCTTGCAATTCACTGGAGACTCTATATCCTTTTGCTTAATTGTGCTTTTTTTTCCCTAAGATTTTCCCTTATACGTAACATAATTCATCTTTCCTACAAATCAAATCGTCTTTTCCTAAGTCATGCAGAGACCAAAGTAAACCTTTTCATATTTGAAAATTTGACCCCTCTTTTTCCTCTTTTAAAGTATTGTAAGAATTCTAAACAATGCAAGTTTTCTGAGCCTGCAGTGAGCTTTTCTGTGTGCTAGGCAGCTGCCCCCAACACTGATAACATGTTCCCCTTAGCTGCTAAAGGGAAATATTTGTCCTGCTGCTAAGTCTCACCAACACTCTGATACAATCTAACATAGAGGAAACCAAACCCTTCCAGAAGAAAAGACCACCTAAAGACAGATAGTATGTTTATCTTTGTTCATCCCTTTCTTAAAAGTGAGATGCCAAAAATATAAACCATATTTCATTCATATTGTTTAAAACACGAAAACTGTTAAACTGAATGTAGGGCAACATACAAGTAACTAACATAAATCCTGAATGGAAGTACATCTATAAAAGCACATAAAAAGCCACAGGTAAAGCTCTATTTTCATTTTCATCTTAATTCAAATTCATCTATATACATGTAACTTCTTTAGCTATAAAAATGCGATATGAAGCTGGGTAGAAAGTTCTACCAAAGTCAGAATATATCATGTCTACCATTTCTACCTAATCCAGTCTGCCAGTTTTTGGGGCCAAGAAGGAAATTAGACTGCTTCTTCCTTATCAACCCATGGTGGCTGTCCTTATCACCTTAATATCTCCTAGATGCTTATAAATGTATTCATAAGTTGTCCAAATAGCTTTCTTTGTATCTCAGTTAGACTAACTGGTCTCTCTTTTCTGAGAAATATCCCTTTCTTGTTTAAAGATAAGTCCATATGTTTGCCCTTTTTGTTCTCTGGGACTGCTCCCACTCTTGATTAACTCAAGAGGATAATTACTCGTGTTCAGAGAGTTCTTAGGCTACTTCCTTAAATGTGCTGCAGTGAATTTCATCAGGAACTGACTACTCTAATTCATCTAGTGTGCACAAACATTCTCTCATCAGCCTTTCATCTAGTCTCCTGTTAACTGTGCTGGTTGCTATTAAGCAATAGAACTGTACATTCCTGCGGCTTTATCTAATTTCATTTCCTGTGCATCTAGCTTGTTTTTATGCATTTTTTCTAGTTTCTTTTTGTATGGTTTCTTAGGCTTTCTGGTTATCCCCACAAGGTTAAGCTAGACTTGCTTTATAAAGTTGATCATATTGTCTTCAGTTCTCCTCTTACTCAATTCTTTATGTTCAGATTCTAAGAGAGATCTTAGTGCTTTTCTTTTGTCCTCTGGTAACCACCCTTTCCTACATGTTTTCCATGCCAAGTGTTATCAGAGGCAGCACACAATACTAATGCATACTCAGTTAAAAATATAATAATAATAATAATATATATGGAATAGCCTAAGAAAATACTCAAGACAGTTTTGAGCAATGATTAAGGAGTTGCCTCCATCCTGCTGCTCTTGCTTTTTTGCCGTTCCTTAGAATTACAAACTGCATCATGTGACCATTACTTCTCTTCAATTACCTTTCAGTCTTCATATGCTCAATCTGTTCTCCCTTATGTTCGCTGTGAATATTACATCTAAGTTGCCTCCTCCAACCTCTGAGATAATAAACTGACCTCCACATGTCCAAGAACTTGTTTATGTCTTCTATGTTAACAGTAAATATCCTAGAATTAGAATTAGACTGGGACTCATTCTTCGAACACTTCCTGCAGTTTCTCAAAACCCTCATGCACCACTATTTAATTTGTTGAACTGTATGTAGCTAGTGCAGGATTCTTATTCTTTTTTCTTCTGTCATCTTAATCTAGACTCTATACTTTCTCAATGTTAGGTAAGTAACCTGCCTTTGACAATTTATCTTAGTTTTCTGACCAACATTAAATAAAAAGTTTACATAATCTTACACAGTATGTTTCACTGAGATTACAATTTAGAGAAGTGTTTCAGAACCTTTCTGCAGACGCTACTAGTGACCTATTGGATAAAGGTTACGTTGTTCCAGCCTCATAGTAAGTAATTGTCGTGCCCTCATTAACAGCAACAAAACACCAAGTAGACTACCAGGCCTAGGAATAGCTGGATGTCAAGGAAGTCCAAAACAAATGTCTCAAAATCTAACCAACATAATAATATAATAATTAGAATTTATTTTTCTCTCAGTTTAGCATCCTCAAGAATAATTAGTTATTGAATTTGAATTCATTTCCTAACACATAAAAGTTTATTTATTTGAAATGAAAACTTAATTCCCATCCTTCCCTTTTGGTCCCTACTGTCGTCATATGCATATACATTCACAAATCCCTATGTCTACCCCTCAGCCTTTCTCCACTGTGCTCTCTAAATAGGTCACACAGAGAATTAATTTTCACTTGTTGTAAAAAAAGACCCATCTATTCAGATCTTTTCTACTAGCTGTATCACCATATTTCACTTCAGATGACTTTAAACAGGGACCACCAGAAGCATTTTCTTTTCTGGCTGTGCTCAGAATCTTGATCAGATGTTACAAAGAAGTAAAAAAAGAAGTATTTTTCACATTATTATTATTAGTACATTTATCTGGAAGACAGATTTAATCCTCCCAAGTGTTAAGAGGCTCAATAAAGGGCCTGTCAAGTATTTTCACATGCTCTGATAAATGTCATTATATGCATGCCAAATGAATACTATTAATATGGATGATTAAAAAATTAAGAACTTATTTGTTCATTCTTCATCACTTATAATTTGATCTTTTCCATTTTGGAAAGCAGTTTTTCTAGCTAGAAAGCCTTTAAAGCAAAATAAAATTAAAGTACTACCTTCAGATAGGAAAACACTGGAAAGCCTTTTGATGCTTGTAGGGCTCCAGCTTAGCATTTGACTAAGTTTCAGCGTTAAAAATCTGCAGAGAGAAATACTCCTAAGAAAAGCAGCAAAATCAAGCCTTCCTTTATTTTTATAAGAACATGAGTAATCTTGATCGTAAATTTTTCTTATTTGAAAATGCACATGCACACTGTATAAGAGCTGTTAGGTCAGGGTTTGAATAGGTGATTGAGCACCTGGTTAAGGAGTGTGGCTGGCCCAGAGAACACAGGCAAATTGTTTTCACCTGTGCTCCCCATGTGAACAGAAGAGATAGACCCAATGTTGAGCTGCCCTGAGCTCTTATAAGGGACAGCTACTGATAGGAGAGTCTCTCTTAGATCTGGGCTGTTTACTGAGAAGGTATTCTGTGTAGCCAGAGAGCCTCTTCACCAGCTGAGTGAGTTTTATTCTTTTTTTCTATACCTGCAAATGCTTTTAGGTGGTATTGCCAGAAGCAATTTTGCCTTTTTGTAAGCAGGATACACACACCCATGCAACTCTATCACTAAATCTGTAGTAAAGAACTCAATGTAAAATAAAGGCAAGAACAGGTTGGTTATTTCAGCAGAAAACATTAAAAAAAAAAAAAAAAAAGGAAAATTCCTACAGTGAGATATTGAAGTATTAACTAGAAAGCTGCAGACTTAAACAGGCTTTAAAGAGACAATTCCCCAGTGGAAAGTGAACAATTTTCAGGTCACTTTGAAATGAAGAGATCAGTAACTTTTCAAGATAATTTTCTTCTTATTTTCGTTTTGGTTTGCTATTGTATTACAGTACAACTGTATTGTTATATCTTTTTGTATTTGTTATTGTATTGGAATTGAATTATTAATATTGCGTAATATATTAGTAAAAAATCATGAAGGACTGATAGACTTAAAAAGGTTCTAAGACAAAGTTTTTGGAAGTATTATGTCTTCTAACAGCTGATATTAATGTAAACCATATCAGAGCAAAGCATTCTATGAAATAAATAATGAAGGAGTGACAAATGGGCCGACAAAAGGTAGTTTCCCTGTGTGATAGCTATTCAGTGAACAGTTTCTAGAAGATAACTTGCTTATAAATAACCAGCTGTACATATATTACAGATGTTGAACACAAGTTAATATAGTCTTTACAGATAAAGAAAAAAAATTGTTGTTCTGAATTTTAAATGTGTTTCTTGGCAGACAAAGAAAGATGCATTCTTCTCAGCCAGAATGACTGAGAACAGAAGTGATAGCTCAGTTATTACTGAGAGATTTCTAATTTGTTCTTTTCATAAAAGTTTAATGTTAACTTTAATTTTACACGTTCTAAATTCACAAGGAGACAGAATTTCAAAAATGATTTACATTTCTTAGAAGTAGGAATTAATCTGTTTGTCTTTCCTACTTCTGCATAAATGGCTTTTCTAAAGACTTTCAAAGTTAACTGTATCTTATTTGAAATATGAACTGCATTTTACACTGCTGATGTTACTTGGCATTCTGCCAAGTAAAACTGTTCTGTAATGCTCAATTATTGTGTATTCCTTTAAAGAAAATTACCATAACCTGTCAAACACATTCACGTTTTTCTGATACTTGAATTCTCAAATCTATAGGAAAAACAAACTGTTCTTAGGCAGGTTGGTAAGAAATCTACAGTTGCATTTCTTTTTGAGGAACTTTCTCTGATCTTGATGGCTCATTGTCCCAAAACTTTAGGTCAAAGATCAGAACAGTGTAATCCAAGTAACTATGACTCTAAGTTCACACACTAGCATAGTCAGCATTTGTTTTCAGGTGCATAGTTTATAATTTATTGCTGAGATAGGGGTAGAGAAAAATACTTTTCATGTATGGATACAAATGTTAGAAACAAAAGATAGTGAGTTGGAGTGCTGAAGAATAAACCAGAATAATACTTTAAGAGGGAAAGACCTCTTTAAGATCACACTTCAAGTCAAATAGAAACTAAATATTTTTCCTGTTATTTAAAAAAAAAAAAAATAATAAAAAAATCAGAAGAAGCATCTCCAGTTGTGAAATGCTTGTTATGCCTGAGTAAGTAGAACAAAAAGGTATCTGTGATCATTTCAGTTAATTCCTAGGATGAACAGAACAAATCCCAGAACAGCCAATTAGACATCATGGTACTTATCCTAAATTGAAAATGTCCTCTTGCTTTGACAGCAGCAGTCCTGCTAAGCACTTAGTGATGCTGCAGTTAGGGCATGCAACCCTCTGTCATCTGTTTTTTTTTCTGGTTGTATCCATAAGATCTCTTCCATAATCGTTGGCTTTATCAATGTTCTGATCACAAGTTTTTCAAACGAGTAAGATAATTCTGACACATCCATAATTTATTTGCTGTTCAGGGTAACTGCAATGAAGAGTATAGAAGGATAATGTGGAGTTATACAGCATAACTCTACCTATGGCTATAGGATCCATAAAATATATACAAAATCAAATTAAAGAGGATGTTGCCAACAGAAAGGATACAACTCTGTCATTACACTTCTAAAAATACATGGGTCACAGAATGGTTGAGGTGAGAAGGGACCTCTGAGGTGACTAGATCCAGCCTCTTCTTAAGTGGGACCACTCAGAGCAAGTTGTCCAGGCAGCTTTTGAACTAAAACAACCAAGACATAGAAGATATCATTCAGATTGGTATCCAAGATAAGAGACTGTCTCTTGTCCTGTAAGGGTCATTTCAGCTGTATTTTAGCTTGTTTACACAACTGCAACAATGATAATAAGAGAGTGAAAGCTGTGTAGTAAATTCAGAGCTGACCTTCAAACATGACTCAGTAGTTATAGGCAAGTTTCCAAAAGTTTTCCTTAGGCAAGACAAACGGCTATTTAAAAATGATAATGGTTTAAAATTATAGTATTCTTTAAGTTAAAGAATTTTTGTGGTAGATGTCTGATTTTTTTCTTACTCCCTGTTTTGTCACGTACAAGTTCTCATACATATGTATGCATCACAGTTTGAAGAGTATTAAGAAAGGGTCTGCATATGTGACTTGATATTGTTTTGTTTTCTTAGTAATAAGAAGTAGCATCTTTGGACTATATCCTACTCCGTGCATTTTTGCCAGACTTTTCTCTTGACAGCTCTTCTGGGCAGTTCACCATTCTTTTCCATACACTGTTTTTCTAGTGAGTTTCAGAGTAGAACAGCTGTCATGGGAAGGAAACACCACAATATGACATAGACGTATGTTTTATTTAGAGATTGGGTCTGCTTCTTCAAACTCATCTTTTTGTCTTCGTTGATGAAAAATACATGCAGATTTGATAGCAGTTAAATGAACCCTTTATTTATTTATTTAATAAGGAGCTATTGTGACTATAAAGAATTAAATAAAAAATCCTTCAAACTCGTGGGATAATTAGATATTATGGAAAATATTTCTTTTTCCAATTTCATTGTTCTTTGGCACTTCCATTTTTGGATGGCTCATCCATTCATTAAGCAACACATAATGGCAGAAAACTCCCACATACGAATAATAAAGCAGATTAAAAGTTCTATTCAGAAAGTGATACAAAATGTTTGAGCCTTAGTCTAATACCTTTGTCTAATTCAGAAAGCAATGGAAGATCATAGCTCTCTATGACATTTTAGCCATTGTTTAGTCCTGGTTCGGGGGACTACTTTAACTTTACTGCTTGACTTGCCTAAAGCAAATGAGAAATACAACAGCATGAACAAAAATTCTGCAGCAGCATTATTTATTCTTCCTTTCTGCCTTCCTACGTTTTCAGTAACCCACTGAATTGCAGCTGGAGAGGAAGTAAAATACCTCTGCTCTTCTATACTACTTCACCACTACAAAAGGACACAGTGGGAGGTCTAGATTTTGAGGTTAAAGAAGTTAAAGTGTTACAGATCCACAGAGTTTNTATGGTTTCTGAAAGTCACTATTGAATCTAATAGAACAGTTATGTTAGTGTACATTTAACTTACTCGCTTGGTTTCCTCATCAGATTTTTTTTTTTTTTTGCTGATGCTAATGAATTTTTGGCATTTTTGCTTTTAATGACAGTTATTAGGTGTGTCTGATAGCACATTCAACACATCTTTTCTTTGGGAAAAATTTCTAAAATGAATACTACCTAAATTACCGGTGAATCTGTTTCTTTTTAACTATGAGGTGTATTTCTAAGAACTTTTAACATTTATATTATATATATTTTAAATGAAGAATATCAATCTTTTCCAGGTTATTTGTGAAGTGTTCTTACATTACTGATGTTTCAACAACTGCATAGCAGGAACAAAAGTTACCTAAGGTCTTAAATCTCCACTTTATCCTACTGTTTCAAAGTCAGTTGTTAGAAGACATTAAAAAAGGAGATAGCTGAAGTTTCCAAATTCAATATTCAGAATACTAAGCTGTAGAATTACGTTTGGTTATTTCTGAGATACTAAATATCACTTTATTGATAGACTGTTTTGCAAGCTGACCTATTTACTTTCTGTGACTGTCAAGTTCAGGTTGTGCTCTAGTAGAGTAAATATATGTTGTTGTTTCCAAAAAAGTGTTATATCTGCCCAGGTGTTACTGTTGCCCGGCAGGAAAAAAAATAATAAAAAAATCAGACAGTATTGATATACAATTATTCTTGAAAATATGGATTTTAAAATATACAAGTATTTAATTAATCCCAGTAGTTTGTAAGAGCTATTATAATTTATAATATATATTAGTTCAATCAATTTGCTAATTCTTGTTCATTCTTGCCTTTGTTAAAGCACACAAACCTGCTTGATCTTCATTTTTCGCTCTTTTTGATTTTGTTTGTTTTCTTGCTTATTTGCCAGATATACGTCCTTTTAATTAGTAGGTGTAAGGTTAACAGGTATACAGAGAAATACAGAGAAGTTAGGCTGGTAAAAATAGTCAGATATAAAGAAAAGGTGCTCACCGGTGTTGTAGGCTCGCAAGACTCCACAAGGAGCAATCTCCAAGAAGAGATCCTTCCTTAGCGGAAGTCAGCCCTTAAATGGGGTCTAGGAGAGGTGGAGCCTGGCTCCACCCCTTCCGGGCACACAGGTGAATTGCCTTCACCTGTGCTCCCATGGCTGACTCAGTGCTTGCCTCAGGTGGTCAATCAGAGGTTCAGGCTGTGATTCAACAGTTCCCATACAGTAGGTTATTATGTAATAATAATAATAATAATGTCTCTTTTAATGAAAATAGCCATTGAATATACATCTAACCCCTACTGATTTTAATACCTGGAGTAAAAATGCATATATAGACTTTGCGTTTAAACAAATGTAGAGACAGTAAGAATCTCTGTAATTATGCCATGAGTTATTAGTCTTTGGAAGTATGTAAAAAGAGAGGATAAAAATTTACTTCTGTGACCAAAATGAAGAAAGGATAGCATTCCTTCCGATACTCCCTTGCTATTTCAAAAAGTCCTATAGTATCATACATTTTATGAGTAACCAAATTCATCGTGCTAATGATAAGCTTGCATTTCCGAATGCTTCTGTAGAAAAGACAAAACAAACTTATACCACACAAACACTTGCTTGAGCCTTCATTGGTCCTAATTTTGGAACTGTAAACTGCACCAAGGTGATTCATGTTTTATCTTCACATCTGCTGCAAACATGACTGTCAGTCATCACAAGATACCTGCAGTCATTAAACACTCAACACAAAAGAGATACTTGGAAAATTAATCTTAAAAAAAAAAAAAAAAAGTATTAAGAAGTGACTACCTCTACACTTTCTCACTAAAGAAATATAATCAGAGACTTATGTGGAGGCAGTATGTTTACGGGAACATAATCAGAGACCTGTAATATGGTATCAAGATTTTTAGTAACTGGTCATAAGTGAGAACAAGTCTGAGTTCAGGTAGTGGCACATGGAAGTTTTTTACAAACAAACAAACAACTTCTTGGTCATTATCTATGATAGCATATGTATCAGTCAATGATGTACTCTTTTAAAGTAGTACCTGTGTCTGAGTATAACATCGTAGGAAGATGTGTATGCTCAAGTTGTTTTACTAACATTTTTGAGAAATGCTTTAAACAGAAATATTTCAAAGAATGCATTATGTGAAGGATGACAATTATAGAGAGATCCATAGGCATAGGAGATGAGGCAAACTATTTTTTTTGTTTTCTGATAACTAGATCTGATAGTTGATGTAGATTGCAAAGTCTACAACACTTCTTAACTAAAATCACTAAAATTTAGGGGCTAAATCTAAGGGTTATTGAAAAAAACTAATTATTTCTGGATTTATGTTTCAAAATTATTGACAGAAAAACAAATTCTTAAGGAGCTAACAGGTAACTCTCAACATTTTACAAAGTGGTTACAGTGCCACTACTTGAAGATATGGTTTGAAAATGTTTAAAATACAATTTCCAGAAAAATATACAACCCTTCTCCTTTCTCCAGTCATCTATTGTGATTGAATAAACTCTGACATCATTATAGGCATCTCTAATACATTAATATTAGTATTTTATTGAGAGAATCAAATCTAAAAGCACTTCACTGATCAACTGCATCACTCATAATATCTATATTTAGCATTTCTTGCTATAAAAGCATGGAGGCCAGATAATTTTTCCCCCTTTTGGAAACAAGTAACAAAACAAAACAATCAAACAAGAAAATTAACTGCCTCTTCTATTATTCTGTGTTAAGCTATATTTTATGTAGCCAATAAGCAAGTCAAAATGAGTTTTGTTGAACAGAAATGGATTTCCTGAGTAATTCTGTCACATCAGGTGCACATCTCAAAACTACTTTCATAAGACTATTGACCTTTGTCTTAGAAACCCCTTATTATTTGAATTTTGCTTCATGAATTTCCAATGAAAGATGGTTTTGGCTTGCTAAGAAACTTTAAGAAGACATTAAGGAATTTCTAATTTACACCTAATTTTTATTCAATTNTTAGGTCAGGGTTTGAATAGGTGATTGAGCACCTGGTTAAGGAGTGTGGCTGGCCCAGAGAACACAGGCAAATTGTTTTCACCTGTGCTCCCCATGTGAACAGAAGAGATAGACCCAATGTTGAGCTGCCCTGAGCTCTTATAAGGGACAGCTACTGATAGGAGAGTCTCTCTTAGATCTGGGCTGTTTACTGAGAAGGTATTCTGTGTAGCCAGAGAGCCTCTTCACCAGCTGAGTGAGTTTTATTCTTTTTTTCTATACCTGCAAATGCTTTTAGGTGGTATTGCCAGAAGCAATTTTGCCTTTTTGTAAGCAGGATACACACACCCATGCAACTCTATCACTAAATCTGTAGTAAAGAACTCAATGTAAAATAAAGGCAAGAACAGGTTGGTTATTTCAGCAGAAAACATTAAAAAAAAAAAAAAAAAAGGAAAATTCCTACAGTGAGATATTGAAGTATTAACTAGAAAGCTGCAGACTTAAACAGGCTTTAAAGAGACAATTCCCCAGTGGAAAGTGAACAATTTTCAGGTCACTTTGAAATGAAGAGATCAGTAACTTTTCAAGATAATTTTCTTCTTATTTTCGTTTTGGTTTGCTATTGTATTACAGTACAACTGTATTGTTATATCTTTTTGTATTTGTTATTGTATTGGAATTGAATTATTAATATTGCGTAATATATTAGTAAAAAATCATGAAGGACTGATAGACTTAAAAAGGTTCTAAGACAAAGTTTTTGGAAGTATTATGTCTTCTAACAGCTGATATTAATGTAAACCATATCAGAGCAAAGCATTCTATGAAATAAATAATGAAGGAGTGACAAATGGGCCGACAAAAGGTAGTTTCCCTGTGTGATAGCTATTCAGTGAACAGTTTCTAGAAGATAACTTGCTTATAAATAACCAGCTGTACATATATTACAGATGTTGAACACAAGTTAATATAGTCTTTACAGATAAAGAAAAAAAATTGTTGTTCTGAATTTTAAATGTGTTTCTTGGCAGACAAAGAAAGATGCATTCTTCTCAGCCAGAATGACTGAGAACAGAAGTGATAGCTCAGTTATTACTGAGAGATTTCTAATTTGTTCTTTTCATAAAAGTTTAATGTTAACTTTAATTTTACACGTTCTAAATTCACAAGGAGACAGAATTTCAAAAATGATTTACATTTCTTAGAAGTAGGAATTAATCTGTTTGTCTTTCCTACTTCTGCATAAATGGCTTTTCTAAAGACTTTCAAAGTTAACTGTATCTTATTTGAAATATGAACTGCATTTTACACTGCTGATGTTACTTGGCATTCTGCCAAGTAAAACTGTTCTGTAATGCTCAATTATTGTGTATTCCTTTAAAGAAAATTACCATAACCTGTCAAACACATTCACGTTTTTCTGATACTTGAATTCTCAAATCTATAGGAAAAACAAACTGTTCTTAGGCAGGTTGGTAAGAAATCTACAGTTGCATTTCTTTTTGAGGAACTTTCTCTGATCTTGATGGCTCATTGTCCCAAAACTTTAGGTCAAAGATCAGAACAGTGTAATCCAAGTAACTATGACTCTAAGTTCACACACTAGCATAGTCAGCATTTGTTTTCAGGTGCATAGTTTATAATTTATTGCTGAGATAGGGGTAGAGAAAAATACTTTTCATGTATGGATACAAATGTTAGAAACAAAAGATAGTGAGTTGGAGTGCTGAAGAATAAACCAGAATAATACTTTAAGAGGGAAAGACCTCTTTAAGATCACACTTCAAGTCAAATAGAAACTAAATATTTTTCCTGTTATTTAAAAAAAAAAAAAATAATAAAAAAATCAGAAGAAGCATCTCCAGTTGTGAAATGCTTGTTATGCCTGAGTAAGTAGAACAAAAAGGTATCTGTGATCATTTCAGTTAATTCCTAGGATGAACAGAACAAATCCCAGAACAGCCAATTAGACATCATGGTACTTATCCTAAATTGAAAATGTCCTCTTGCTTTGACAGCAGCAGTCCTGCTAAGCACTTAGTGATGCTGCAGTTAGGGCATGCAACCCTCTGTCATCTGTTTTTTTTTCTGGTTGTATCCATAAGATCTCTTCCATAATCGTTGGCTTTATCAATGTTCTGATCACAAGTTTTTCAAACGAGTAAGATAATTCTGACACATCCATAATTTATTTGCTGTTCAGGGTAACTGCAATGAAGAGTATAGAAGGATAATGTGGAGTTATACAGCATAACTCTACCTATGGCTATAGGATCCATAAAATATATACAAAATCAAATTAAAGAGGATGTTGCCAACAGAAAGGATACAACTCTGTCATTACACTTCTAAAAATACATGGGTCACAGAATGGTTGAGGTGAGAAGGGACCTCTGAGGTGACTAGATCCAGCCTCTTCTTAAGTGGGACCACTCAGAGCAAGTTGTCCAGGCAGCTTTTGAACTAAAACAACCAAGACATAGAAGATATCATTCAGATTGGTATCCAAGATAAGAGACTGTCTCTTGTCCTGTAAGGGTCATTTCAGCTGTATTTTAGCTTGTTTACACAACTGCAACAATGATAATAAGAGAGTGAAAGCTGTGTAGTAAATTCAGAGCTGACCTTCAAACATGACTCAGTAGTTATAGGCAAGTTTCCAAAAGTTTTCCTTAGGCAAGACAAACGGCTATTTAAAAATGATAATGGTTTAAAATTATAGTATTCTTTAAGTTAAAGAATTTTTGTGGTAGATGTCTGATTTTTTTCTTACTCCCTGTTTTGTCACGTACAAGTTCTCATACATATGTATGCATCACAGTTTGAAGAGTATTAAGAAAGGGTCTGCATATGTGACTTGATATTGTTTTGTTTTCTTAGTAATAAGAAGTAGCATCTTTGGACTATATCCTACTCCGTGCATTTTTGCCAGACTTTTCTCTTGACAGCTCTTCTGGGCAGTTCACCATTCTTTTCCATACACTGTTTTTCTAGTGAGTTTCAGAGTAGAACAGCTGTCATGGGAAGGAAACACCACAATATGACATAGACGTATGTTTTATTTAGAGATTGGGTCTGCTTCTTCAAACTCATCTTTTTGTCTTCGTTGATGAAAAATACATGCAGATTTGATAGCAGTTAAATGAACCCTTTATTTATTTATTTAATAAGGAGCTATTGTGACTATAAAGAATTAAATAAAAAATCCTTCAAACTCGTGGGATAATTAGATATTATGGAAAATATTTCTTTTTCCAATTTCATTGTTCTTTGGCACTTCCATTTTTGGATGGCTCATCCATTCATTAAGCAACACATAATGGCAGAAAACTCCCACATACGAATAATAAAGCAGATTAAAAGTTCTATTCAGAAAGTGATACAAAATGTTTGAGCCTTAGTCTAATACCTTTGTCTAATTCAGAAAGCAATGGAAGATCATAGCTCTCTATGACATTTTAGCCATTGTTTAGTCCTGGTTCGGGGGACTACTTTAACTTTACTGCTTGACTTGCCTAAAGCAAATGAGAAATACAACAGCATGAACAAAAATTCTGCAGCAGCATTATTTATTCTTCCTTTCTGCCTTCCTACGTTTTCAGTAACCCACTGAATTGCAGCTGGAGAGGAAGTAAAATACCTCTGCTCTTCTATACTACTTCACCACTACAAAAGGACACAGTGGGAGGTCTAGATTTTGAGGTTAAAGAAGTTAAAGTGTTACAGATCCACAGAGTTTTTTTTTTTTTTTTTTTTTTTTCCTGGACTGATCAGTTGACAGAACAAATTTTATTACCTTCTTTACTCAGGCTGTCAAATAATAGAATCATAGAACAGTAACGTTCCCACAAAGAATTGTACACTACCCTATATTCCAGAAGTGGATACAGATCAAACCTGCATTTCTTAAAAATGGATTTCCTCTTACAGTGTAGCGTGGTATCTAAAATATGTTTGGCATAGTTGCTCCTCTTAATTATTCCGTCTAATTGACATGCTTAATCATGAGATGGATTTTTTTTTTTTTTTTTACTTTATAGCGTTATTTCAAATCTCTGCTTTCTATGCATGTAAAGTAGATCTTTCTTTTAATCTCTTTGAAGCAAGCCCTAAAGAAGTTTGTATCTTAATGCTGTTCCTTGCTAATAATTACTTTATATACTGCTACATCATTCTAGAAGAATTCAGTTGAATTCTCTCTTCAGTGACAGAGATGCAAACAAAAAGATCTCACTTTCAGCAGAATCAAATGTATTTCTTAAGAACACATTCTGTAAATGTCCATCCTGATCAATGTGTTACTGTTTGATTTAGCTTTTTTTTTTCCTTTAAACAATCTACCCCTCTCCATATCTTTAAATACACATGATCCTTAGAATGTCAACTTCCCAGTTTCCTTAGGATATTGGGCTAAAGTTAATTGGAATTATATTGAATTCCAACAGGGAAAAATGTACTTCTGCTAAAGCACAAATACTGTGGGGCTTTTGTTGTTTTTTTTTCTTCACCCTGTCATACATATGAAGTAAGGAATTAAGAATGAAAGTGAAATTTATTCATATAGGTACCATTTCTGTCACATAAAATGACACTTTTTGTATGAGTGAAACCTGACTTAAAGTGGGGGATGCGCAGCAGCAAGAATTAAGCAGGAGAGCAAGGCATAAATCATAATAATTTGGCCAATGCAAATGAGAGTAAAAGCTGTTATTTACTGTTTGTTATTCAAACCTATTAAATGCTATGGCTATCACTTGCTTTCTATGCTTCCACTGTGAAGCAATAAATATTTTTTTAGACCTTGGATCTAGAGGATAGATAACTGAGGGACCACAGGGCAGGGAAATGTTGTACAAAAATGTTCACTGTGTAAGCACTCTTCTGTTTATTCACTTTGAAGAAAAAATAAAATATTGTAGATATTTTTTCCTTTTTTCACCATGTTAGAGTTATTTTTAATCTTTAATCATTATCTACCATTGTAAAGTGTTGACTCCCCTCCTATTTGTAGGCTCCCTTTAGGTACTGGAAGGCTGCAATTAGGTCACCCCACAGCCTTCTTTTCTCCAGGCTGAACAAGCCCAGCTTCCTCAGCCTGTCTTTGTAGGAGGGGTGTTCCAGCCCTCTGATAATCTTTGTGGCTCTCCTCTGGAGCCTCTCCAACAGCTCCCTGTCTTTCTTGTATTGGGAGCCCCAGACTTGGACACTACTCCAGAGGGGGCCCCACAAGGGCAGAGTAGAGAGGGACAATCACCTCCCTGTCGCTGCTGGCCACCCCTCTTCTGATGGAGCCCAGAATACCATTTGCTTTCCAAGCTGCAAGAGCACACTGATGGCTCATGTTAAGTTTTTCACCCACCAGGATCTCCAGGTCCTTCTCTGCAGGGCTACTCTCAACAATTGCTCCTCCCAGTCTGTACATAAGCCTGGGACTTATATAATCTGGCACAAGTGCAAACCTTGCACTTTGCTATGTTGAACCTCATTAGATTCACCCATGCCCACCTTTTGAGTCTGTCGAGGTCCCCCTGAATGGTATCCCTTCCTTCTGTTGTGTCAACCACACCACTCAGCTTGGTGTCATCAGCAAACTTGCTGAGGGTGCACTTGATTCTGTAATTGATGTCATTGATAAAGATGCTAAAGAGCATCGGTCCTAAGACAGTCTCCTGGGGGACACTGCTCATTATCAGCCTCCATGTGGACATCATAGAACCATTAATCACCACCCTTTGTCTGTGACATTTCAACCAATTCCTTATCCACTGGGTAGTCTACCTGTCAAATCCACATCTCTCCAGTTTGGAGATCAGGATGTGGTGGGGGACCATGTCAAAGGCCTTGCACAAGTCCAGGCAAATGACATCAGTTGCCTTCCCTTTGTCCACCAATGCTGTCACCCCATCATAAAAGGCCACCAGATTGGTTAGGTGTGACCTTCCCCTCATGAAGCCGTGCTGGTTGTCTTGGATTACACACTCATTCCTCATGTGATTCAGTATGTCATCCAGAAGGATGTGCTCCATGATCCTCCCAGGCTCAGAGGTGAGACTCACTCGCCTGTAGTTCCCTGGGTCCTTCTTGCTCCCTTTTTTATAAATGGGAATGACACGACCCTTTTTCCAGTCACTCAGGACCTCACTTGACAGCCACAACTTTTCAAATGTGATAGAGAGTGGCTTGTCAACCACCTCTGTCAGCTCCATCAGTTCCCTGGAGTGCATGTCATCTGGCCCCATAGACTTGTACACATTCAGTCTCATGGGACGGTCTCAGACTTACTTTGCCTTTACAGTGGGCAGGGATTTACTCCCCAGTCCTCACCTAGAGGTTTAGGGATGTCAGGTTCAGGGACGTGAGAAATATTAGAATCCTGGCTGCCAGTGAAGACCAAGGCAAAGAACTCATTCAGTACCTCAGCCTTCCCCACATCTGTTGAAGCCGGCTCTCCTTTTACATTTACCAAAGGAGGTATACTTGCTTTGGCCTGTCTATTCTGGCCAATATACCTGTAGAATGTTGTCTTATTGTTTTTAACATCCCTCACCAAGTTCAGTTCTGCCTGTGCCTTGGCTTTCCTGATCCATGTCTGCAAGTCTGGACAGCATCCCTGTATTCTTCCCAGGTGACATGCCCTTGTTTCCAAAGCCTGTATGTACCTTTCTTTGCCCTCAGTTTGCCCAGCAGGTCCTTGCTAAGCCGTGCTGATTTCCTACTGCCTCTGTCCGCTATCTTATTCAGAGGGACAGAGAGCTCTTGTGCTCTCAGAAAAGCATCCCTGAAGAGTAGCCAGCTTTCCTCAACATCTTTGTCCTTAGAGGTCAGCATCCCAGGGGATCTCAGCCAAAAATTCCTTAAGCAGCCTAAAGTTTGCCCTTCTGAAGTTAAGAGTCCTGACTCCACTCTTTGCCAGACCCACATTCCTTGAGATCACGAACTCAACCAGGGCATGGTCACTGCAGCCCAGGCTGCCTTCAACCTTTAACGCCTTTAATGATCTCCTCTGCACAGGCTCTTAACCTGTTCTTGACGTGTTCCTCTCTCTGACATAGAGGGAAAATCTCATAATAACAATAATTAATAATTAAATAATTAATCCCATAATAATAGGTTACTCACATTATTTGTATATAGAAAGACATTGCTACCCAAATATGAAGCATATTGTCTGCATCAGTTTCAGCATTCTTTGTCTGCTGTAATTAATTGCTTTCATGAGCAACAATAGAATGAGTTCTCAGGAGTAGTTCCAATACTGTCAGATGCACACGCATAGAAAAGACGTGTTTAAAAAAATGATAAATATCTCTTCTACCATGTCCGTACTTATATTCTTTCTGTACTCAGAGAATTAGGATTCATTTGGATTTGTAAAAGACTTCATAAAAATGAAATTATGCCAGCCAATTTTATTAAAATGATCCAAATTTTAGCAGAGGTCTGTAGTCTGAGACCATTTAACACTGAATTAATTGTAATAATATATAAAAAGAAACTTCCACAAGACACAATTAAAACAGAGTTCCATTAGAATTTCTATTGATAGCCAGGAAAAGTACCCATGAGCCTGAGTTTGTCCAAAGAAATTTCTGTTCCATCTTTATTTTTCCATTTTCTGATTCCTCAAACATCAAGTTTTATCTTGGTTACAGAAATGCAAGAGACCTTAAAAGTTTCAAAATCCTTTATCTTCAGCCAGTGCATAAGAGTTGCTTAAAACATCATATTCAAAGTTCCTTTGGCTTCAAGAAGGGCATAAGTTAACTCTGAGGACAGAGAGGGTCATATTTTCAACAAAAGTAGAATTTGGTAAGAGGCAGCCCAGGAAGACCTCAAAAGCAGATTCACATTTAGCCTAGACATAAGCAGAAGACGGCCTGCCGTTACACATTTCTCATCTTCAGTGTTAACGATCCAGAAACCACTGACCAAGACCAACATTTCCCTGTGAATGACCAGGATTTTAATATGTTGGATGAAAACAAAGGTTTGCAGAAGCCTTTGTGGAGGGGAAATTCATTGTGTCACATTGAAGTGTAGTTCAGAGTCACCTCCTTAGGATTTAACAGGAGAAGCGGGAGAGCTGTTATCTCTGTTGCTCAGCAGGTCTGTGTGGAAGCTGAAGGAAAATATGTGGGATTTGAGGTGGGCTGATAATTGGCTAACTGGTAGAGCTCAGGGGGTTGTGATAAGTGACACAGAGTTTAGCTATTGGCTTGTAACTAGTGGTGGGGTCAGTACTGGGTTGGATCTTATTTAGCATCTTTGTCAGTGACCTAGATGAAGGGATGGAGTCCACCGTCAGCAAGTTTGCTGATGATATAAGGCTGGGAGGAGTGGCTGACACACTAGAAGGTTGAGCTACCATTCAGCAAGACCTGGATAGGATGGAGAGCTGAGTGGAGAGTAACCTTATGAGGTTCAACAAGGGCAAGTGCAGAGTCCTTCCCCTGGGACACAATAACTATGCATCAGTATTGGCTAGGGGCAGACCTGCTGGAAAGGAGCTCTGCAGAGAAGGACCTGGATGTCCTGGTGAACAGCAGATTGACCATGAGTCAACAGTATGCCCTTGTGACAAAGAAGGTCAATGGTATCCAGAATGCATTAAAAATAGAGTGGCCAGCAGATTGAGGGAGTTGAGCCTCCCCCTCTACTCTGACTTGGTGAAGCCACATCTGGAGTACTGCATCCAGTTCTGGGCTCCCCGCTTAAACAAGGACAGGGAACTTCTAGACAGAGTCCAGCAAAGGACCACAAAGATGTTGAGGGGCCTGGAGCATCTCCCTCATGAGGGAAGGCAGGGAGACCTGGGACTGTTCAGTCTGGAGAGGAGAAGATTGAGAGGAAATATTACCAAAGCTTATAAATATCTGATGGGTAGGAGTTGAGCAGATGAGGCCAGGCTCTTTTTAGTGGTGCCCAGCAACAGAACAAGGAGTGATGGGCATAAATTGGAGTGAAGGAAGTTCCACATGAACATGAGGAAATAATTATTTACTTAGAAGTTAACCAAGCACTGGAACAGGTTGCTGGAGGAGTCCCTTTCTCTGGAGATATTCAAAAGTCATCTGGATGCTATCCTGTGAAACCTACTGCAGGAAACCTGCATTAGCTGGGAGTTAGACTAGATGATCTCCAGAGGCCCATTCTAACCCCTACGATTCTGTGATCCACTGAGGTAAACACAGAAAGATGTAGGCCACACTGAAATTTTTCTCCGGACATTTCTGATTTGGGAATGTAAATGTGATATTTCTCATCAGATTTACAAATCATCTGGACCAGATACTGATATTGTAGAAGACAAAGTTGTTATTTCCATTCTTTGTAGAAAAAAACTGCAGATGTTCTTGTGTTGTTACACAGATGGTCTTGTGTTGTTATACATCCTGTGAGAGGCTTTTTGTTTTGTTTTATTTTTATTTTTTTAACAGCTCTTTGCTTTAGAAGTCCTGGCGATGGTCTGGAAGTATTAACTGTCGCTTTTGTACAGGGTACTTTCTGTGGGAGCTATGCTTACAGAAGTTCCACACTAGTAGAACTGATGTTTAGGTTTTCTGAGTATCTAAGTATATGGTTTCTGAAAGTCACTATTGAATCTAATAGAACAGTTATGTTAGTGTACATTTAACTTACTCGCTTGGTTTCCTCATCAGATTTTTTTTTTTTTTTGCTGATGCTAATGAATTTTTGGCATTTTTGCTTTTAATGACAGTTATTAGGTGTGTCTGATAGCACATTCAACACATCTTTTCTTTGGGAAAAATTTCTAAAATGAATACTACCTAAATTACCGGTGAATCTGTTTCTTTTTAACTATGAGGTGTATTTCTAAGAACTTTTAACATTTATATTATATATATTTTAAATGAAGAATATCAATCTTTTCCAGGTTATTTGTGAAGTGTTCTTACATTACTGATGTTTCAACAACTGCATAGCAGGAACAAAAGTTACCTAAGGTCTTAAATCTCCACTTTATCCTACTGTTTCAAAGTCAGTTGTTAGAAGACATTAAAAAAGGAGATAGCTGAAGTTTCCAAATTCAATATTCAGAATACTAAGCTGTAGAATTACGTTTGGTTATTTCTGAGATACTAAATATCACTTTATTGATAGACTGTTTTGCAAGCTGACCTATTTACTTTCTGTGACTGTCAAGTTCAGGTTGTGCTCTAGTAGAGTAAATATATGTTGTTGTTTCCAAAAAAGTGTTATATCTGCCCAGGTGTTACTGTTGCCCGGCAGGAAAAAAAATAATAAAAAAATCAGACAGTATTGATATACAATTATTCTTGAAAATATGGATTTTAAAATATACAAGTATTTAATTAATCCCAGTAGTTTGTAAGAGCTATTATAATTTATAATATATATTAGTTCAATCAATTTGCTAATTCTTGTTCATTCTTGCCTTTGTTAAAGCACACAAACCTGCTTGATCTTCATTTTTCGCTCTTTTTGATTTTGTTTGTTTTCTTGCTTATTTGCCAGATATACGTCCTTTTAATTAGTAGGTGTAAGGTTAACAGGTATACAGAGAAATACAGAGAAGTTAGGCTGGTAAAAATAGTCAGATATAAAGAAAAGGTGCTCACCGGTGTTGTAGGCTCGCAAGACTCCACAAGGAGCAATCTCCAAGAAGAGATCCTTCCTTAGCGGAAGTCAGCCCTTAAATGGGGTCTAGGAGAGGTGGAGCCTGGCTCCACCCCTTCCGGGCACACAGGTGAATTGCCTTCACCTGTGCTCCCATGGCTGACTCAGTGCTTGCCTCAGGTGGTCAATCAGAGGTTCAGGCTGTGATTCAACAGTTCCCATACAGTAGGTTATTATGTAATAATAATAATAATAATGTCTCTTTTAATGAAAATAGCCATTGAATATACATCTAACCCCTACTGATTTTAATACCTGGAGTAAAAATGCATATATAGACTTTGCGTTTAAACAAATGTAGAGACAGTAAGAATCTCTGTAATTATGCCATGAGTTATTAGTCTTTGGAAGTATGTAAAAAGAGAGGATAAAAATTTACTTCTGTGACCAAAATGAAGAAAGGATAGCATTCCTTCCGATACTCCCTTGCTATTTCAAAAAGTCCTATAGTATCATACATTTTATGAGTAACCAAATTCATCGTGCTAATGATAAGCTTGCATTTCCGAATGCTTCTGTAGAAAAGACAAAACAAACTTATACCACACAAACACTTGCTTGAGCCTTCATTGGTCCTAATTTTGGAACTGTAAACTGCACCAAGGTGATTCATGTTTTATCTTCACATCTGCTGCAAACATGACTGTCAGTCATCACAAGATACCTGCAGTCATTAAACACTCAACACAAAAGAGATACTTGGAAAATTAATCTTAAAAAAAAAAAAAAAAAGTATTAAGAAGTGACTACCTCTACACTTTCTCACTAAAGAAATATAATCAGAGACTTATGTGGAGGCAGTATGTTTACGGGAACATAATCAGAGACCTGTAATATGGTATCAAGATTTTTAGTAACTGGTCATAAGTGAGAACAAGTCTGAGTTCAGGTAGTGGCACATGGAAGTTTTTTACAAACAAACAAACAACTTCTTGGTCATTATCTATGATAGCATATGTATCAGTCAATGATGTACTCTTTTAAAGTAGTACCTGTGTCTGAGTATAACATCGTAGGAAGATGTGTATGCTCAAGTTGTTTTACTAACATTTTTGAGAAATGCTTTAAACAGAAATATTTCAAAGAATGCATTATGTGAAGGATGACAATTATAGAGAGATCCATAGGCATAGGAGATGAGGCAAACTATTTTTTTTGTTTTCTGATAACTAGATCTGATAGTTGATGTAGATTGCAAAGTCTACAACACTTCTTAACTAAAATCACTAAAATTTAGGGGCTAAATCTAAGGGTTATTGAAAAAAACTAATTATTTCTGGATTTATGTTTCAAAATTATTGACAGAAAAACAAATTCTTAAGGAGCTAACAGGTAACTCTCAACATTTTACAAAGTGGTTACAGTGCCACTACTTGAAGATATGGTTTGAAAATGTTTAAAATACAATTTCCAGAAAAATATACAACCCTTCTCCTTTCTCCAGTCATCTATTGTGATTGAATAAACTCTGACATCATTATAGGCATCTCTAATACATTAATATTAGTATTTTATTGAGAGAATCAAATCTAAAAGCACTTCACTGATCAACTGCATCACTCATAATATCTATATTTAGCATTTCTTGCTATAAAAGCATGGAGGCCAGATAATTTTTCCCCCTTTTGGAAACAAGTAACAAAACAAAACAATCAAACAAGAAAATTAACTGCCTCTTCTATTATTCTGTGTTAAGCTATATTTTATGTAGCCAATAAGCAAGTCAAAATGAGTTTTGTTGAACAGAAATGGATTTCCTGAGTAATTCTGTCACATCAGGTGCACATCTCAAAACTACTTTCATAAGACTATTGACCTTTGTCTTAGAAACCCCTTATTATTTGAATTTTGCTTCATGAATTTCCAATGAAAGATGGTTTTGGCTTGCTAAGAAACTTTAAGAAGACATTAAGGAATTTCTAATTTACACCTAATTTTTATTCAATTTTTAATTTTTTTTTT